>JAJHZJ010000618.1:0-112430 GCA_023548195.1 Bettongia penicillata ogilbyi
AAGGCCAGGCTGTGTTCCCTTCTCATCCAGGTGAAAGAGCTTTCTCACTGATCCTTGAAGCTGTCTTTGGAGTTTGTGGGTTGAGGAATCTGAGAGCCACAGCTGCTGCTGGGGATTCCAACCCCTGAGGCCTACTCCACTCCTATCCCAGCCATCCTGAGGCCAAGGATGAGCTGTGCTCTGCTCTATGTCCTATGCAATAAAGCTTTCCTTTTAGCCTTCTAGGCTTCCTTGCACTGGAAATATCCTTTGCTCTGTCATTTTATGGCTTCTGCCGCTCTAGAATTTGTTTAGGGCCATTTTCCACAGGTATTTTATGAGCTGTGAGGGGATAGCTTCTAGAGACCATTCTTCCTACTCTGCCATCTTGGCTCCACCCCAGGTGTTGTTTTTTTCTTTTCCTTTTATGAGCAGTGGACCTCTTCCCTTGCAAATTTCTGCTGGAAAGGAATCAGCACCAGGTGCTTTGCTCTACAAGAGACGTCTAATGGCATTTAAAACTTCTTCTTCAGTTGAAAGTTTGACTAGAGAATAATTAACTTCAAGTTGAGGTTGAATATCTTCTGCATTGGGTGATGACTCTATGTTGAGAATACTATGGAATGTTCAGACTATTCCTCCAGGATCATCCTTATGGCTCCATCAGCACTGAGTAGTTGAGAAGTATTGTATGGATTTGGCACACAAATAACCTTCAGGGAAACATAAAAGTCCTTTGTGTTGTTACTAACAGCACAAAACTTAATTTCATCTGCTTTCTTATTAGCACATGGTAACTATAACTACTATATAAACATTACATCCAGTTTTCTAATTGTTTGCCTCACTTTTTCCCAACATCACAAAACTGACAAGGAGATACCCTAGGTGTCCATGTCCCATTTCTTGCTGTCTCCATTTTACCAGCTTACCTTCTTTTTTCATATATTTCCATGGGGACACCCTTTACTCCAATTCTTCAACAAAGTTCTTCTCTAGCTTTTCATTATAACCTGCTCATGTTTATCATGTCATCCCAATGTCATATTCATTAACATTTCTTGAAGAGTTGCATGACACAAAATTTACTGGAAAAAAAATAGAATTTCAAGAAAATTAGTGGAAGGGAAATATAGGAATAAAAGGCAAATGTTTTTACCCAGATCCTCCATAGAAGGAGGTTGTCCAGGGTAAACATCTCATCATTTCCCTCCTTTGTTCATTGTCCTGCATTACCTTTCTACTCCTAGAATTGAATAACTTTGTTTCCCTTGCTTTTCAGATTCTTTTTATGTATTATTTTTCCCCATTAATTAATTTGTGCAGTGTTTGAGAATAGAGACTGCCTTTGTTTTTCTTTATATCTATAGTCCCTAGAATATTATTTAACATTAAGTAGGTGCTTATTAAATATTTATTGACATTCTTCCAGGTATGAAAAAAGGATATGTTTTAAAACATATAAAAAATTTAAAATTAAAGACTCTCCATAAAAACAATTTAATACACAAAATATTTTTAGAAATGTTCAAAACAGAGTGTTTGAGAAGCCAGAGAAGATGATTTGTGGTAGAATTCCCTGCCTAAAAACAAGCATTCCATATCCTGGAAATTTCCTTGATAGAAATGAGGATTAGATCACTACCTTACTGCAAACTGAATAATAATCTCAAAATAGATATTTCAGTAGAATAGTGAAGGTCACAACATAAAAAATAGCAGAATCATGAAGAGAGTTTTCAACAGCTAATATGAGTGGGATAATTCTTCAACAAATAAGAAAATAATCATAAAAAGATACAATAAATTTATTATTGCATGAATTGAAAACTTAGGTATCAAAACAAGTAGCCAGGATAAGAAGGAAAGTTGAGTATTTTGTAAAAAAAAAGATATTCGCAAAAAATGTGTCTGAGGAAGTTCTAATATCCAAGAAAGATAGGAAATACACAGAAATAAGTAAGATGAAGAGACATTTTACAATGGGAAAATATTTTTTAAAAAAACTTATTAACACTAGTCATCAAATTAAGTATTCTAAATAATCAGGTAAAATATTGCTTGAAATCATTAATGATGAGAAAAATGGAAATAACTTTGAGTTTTTGATCTCACAAATACAATTTAGCAAAGATAAAAAGGCAGAAAGCATGAATTCGGGAAGCTTTATTGAAACAGTTGGTGGAGTTGTATCCATGTTGAGTAGCAATTTCAGATTATTTTAAGAAAATATGTAAAATATCCAGACCCTATGACCCAAAGACCCCACCACTATCCATATTTTCCAAAAAATCAATGATAGAGTAAGGGATCACATATAGATTAGAGCATTCCAAGCAGCTTCTTTTGTAATAGCAATGAACTACAGATGAAGTGTATATCTGTCAATTGAGTTGAGTCATTGGTTTTCAAATGAAGGAATATAAATAGATAAGAAATACTAGCCAAGTCTATTCCTTAAAAAAAAAAAAAAAAAAAAAAAAAAAGCACCAAAAAAAAACCCCTAACTAACAAACAAACAAACCTTTTGAACCCAGAGAACCCTCATAACCATTTTAATGGCAAAAAATAAATATAAATAATTCAAACACAGGAGAAACTTTTTTGAAACAAATTTTTATTGTGAAACAAAAAGAATCAGGAATGTAGTAGATAAAATAACTATAATCATGCAATAAAGAGACAAAAAATGAAAGTCAATGAGGAATAAATATGAACAAAATTTAGTGTAGAGAGGAGATGAGAAATGCACCTTGTCCCTACCATTTGTATAGAAGTGAAGACTAATTTTTGCATTGATTACATATTTACAGATGTGATGACTGTGTTGTTGTTTGCTTGTTTTTTTTTTTGGGGGGGGGAGTTGTTTTTTGTTTTATTTTGTTTTATTTTTAGGGTCAAGAAGACCTGGACTTAAATCTGGCCTTGAAAATTTACTAGCTGTGTAACGCTGGGCAAGGCACTTATCCTTAGCCTGGTTCTTCCTCTGTAGAAAATTGGGAAAATGATAACCTACTTTATATTGAGAGGATCAAATGAAATAATAATTTAAAGAACTTAGCACAGAACCAGGCTTATAGTAAGTACTACAGAATGTTTGATATGATGATGATTTTATTTTTATTTTTAAAATGCAATCACCTTTATTTTACTGTTTTTGTTGCAAGAAGTAGCCATATTTTCAAAAATGAAATTGATGCAAAAATAAAATTTATCAATAAAACTTTAAAAATAATTAATGAGTAAATTATAAGATTTGTCTATATAGTCCCTAAATTTCTTTTAGTTTCTATGCTCCTGTGATGGTGGCATGGAAAACTGAAATCAGGAAAGTTTATTTGAAGAGGATTAATTGAAAATCTTAGTCCCTTCCCTACTTCACCACATACATTTTTATTTAAGTCCTTTTTGTTCCAAATAGCATGAGAGCAAACATAGAGTTTAATCAACCTTCTAAAGCTTTTTCTCACTGCTATGACTTTGATACCTTAATTAAGCTGATTTTTATTTCATAGAAAACATAAAATTACTGGTTTTCAAGATCTAGGAATTATCTTTATTTACATTTAATCCTTCAAATTTCAATACAACTCAAAATGGAAAGAGGTAAGACAGTAATATCTTTACACCTTAAAGTAAACACGGTAGAGTGCTTAGAAAAAAGGGATAACAATCAAAATGCAAATATATTTTTTGTAGAAAAAATAACTACTTAATCTGATTTTTGTATTTTGTTGAAGAATGTGTATGTATTTTATAACTAATATAGAATGATAGCATTATGTCCATTATAGATACAGAACTACATTAGCTCTGATATAGAGTGAGCAATATAATTCAATAGAAATGCATCAGTGACAATATTCTAGCTTAAGGGGGAATGTTCAAGAACAAATAAAAATTGCCTCTGTCCTCAAAGAGACCATACTTAAGAAGGGGAAACCTAGATTATATTCAAGTGTATTCATCTATATTTGGATATAGTGAAATTGGTTATAATAAGGTTTCAAATTTGACATAAACAAAATAGTCTACCACATGTAAAAATGTTATTTCCAAGTTGGGCTTGGGAGGGTACAGAAAAGAAAGGTTTTTAAATGCATTTGATTTTATATATTATAACATATTATAATATATAACATGTATATATAACAATTTAATATACATTTTAATATACTTTGAGATGTAATTTGAGATTGATTTTGAAAAGTTATTACATTTTAAACATGTGGAAATAGGAGCTACTGAATTCTAGTTCTAGGGAATGGTATTAAGAAACTTAGGAAGTTTTGCTCCACGCATAAGTTATAACAAACAGGATAAAATAGTTAGAAATTTAAATATAAGAAAACAGTATGAAACAAGGCAGGAAAGGTAGAAGATAGTGCCTGAATAATAAAATGAGCAATATGTTTGATTGTGAAATAGGAGATTTGTATTAAAGTGTTGATAAGAAGAGGAACAAAGCAATTTGTACAAAAGAAAGAACAAATTGTGATCAATGTTAAGGATAAATTGCAGAGTGCTGAGACTGGAAGCCAGAAGACAAGTGGAATCATACATCTTAAAAGTAATGAGGGCCTAGATTGAATTGGCAGAAGTGAGAATTTTAAAGGGGTAGAGGTCTGTGTGAGATACATAGGAAAAGTAGAGTAGACATTTTGGCAGCTATTTGCATAGGAGAAGGGAAATGAAAGAGTCAAAGATAATGAGGTAGATTTGAACCTGGATAGTTTAAGTGATGCTGAAAAAAATAGAAAAGTATGAAAACATAATTAGTTCTGTTTTGAGTTGATACACACACATGAATTTTTCCTGCATGCTAAATTGTTTGCTTCATTCTCTGTAAAGTTATTTAGTGCTCACAATCCTAAGGGGCTATCAATTCTTTTATTTTTTCAAAATATTTATGATGCAGAGATTGAGGCTTCTGTGTACTCTAGAAATACATGGCCTGTTTCACTTCTTTCTCATGAATGATACTTTCCCATATATTTCTTTTCATCCTCATCTCCCCCTCCCACCTTTGCATCAAAATCACCAAGTATTAGAGTATTGATTTGATTTGAAGATTCTTATCATATTCTTCATGGAATTTATTTACTACTTCATTCCCAATAACTAATGTTTAAGTAATTATTTCTACACACACACAGAGAGAGAGAGAGAGAGAGAGAGAGAGAGAGAGAGAGAGAGAGACAATATGGCTTGTACAAATGTTCAAAACAGAAAAATGATTTTTGGAAGTAAAGATGTAAATGAACACAAAATATGTACATATATACATGTCCACATATGTAAATGCACATATATTCATATATAAATAGATACACCTACAAATACTCAGTATGTCCAAAAGGCTGTGGCATAGTTTTAAACTATTTGAGATGAAAACTGCCTTAACAGGTTTAGGACAACTTATTTATACACAAGCACAACTTGCATATAGAAGTGTGTATTTGACAGAGGTCTTTAAAATTCCATTATGTCGATCGTGTATGCAGTATTCAGTGAGAAAAAAAAAAAAACTTTTGATAAAAGCAAGTGAATAGTGCTCTATAATTTGTAGTCTTAGAAAGTTGCTTGAGATACAGAGATTAAGATACTAGTTTAAGGTCAGAGAGACAATGTGTGTGTAGGTGTGTTGAGCCTAAGTCTTAAGTCATTTCTCTATCTATTCGATCAGTAAGTACCTATTACCAAGTATTATGTTTCCATAGCTATGCTGGGGGTTTAAAGGCATCAATGAAAAAGCCACTGATATCAACTAGCTTAAATTCTAATGGGAATATATTTGTTTATATGCAAGCATAAAAATTTCTGTGTGTCTGTCTCTCTTTAGTTAGATATATTGATAGATCCATTAGAATGTAAAATTTTGTAAATATGTATACATATAGGTAAATAAACACATACATACACATATATGTATATATGTGTATACACACAAAATTACTAAGAAGCAGGACTAGAATTCAGATCGTCTGATGCCAGAACTAGAATTTTTCCACTGACTCACAATTCTTCTGTTAATTCCCTCTGTAACATATAAAGTTTATGTTTTTGTCCACTGGAGTTCTTCTGGGATGCCTCATAGTGGAAGTCACTGGTTTTCCT
Source organism: Bettongia penicillata ogilbyi (assembly GCA_023548195.1). Taxonomy (NCBI): domain Eukaryota; kingdom Metazoa; phylum Chordata; class Mammalia; order Diprotodontia; family Potoroidae; genus Bettongia; species Bettongia penicillata. The sequence continues at coordinate 6,097 of JAJHZJ010000618.1, forward strand.
GTCAAGACTTATCAATATGAAAAGTCTTTGAGTTAAATCCTGGTGGTACACATCACCTAAATTCATGTCCTTAAATGTATAGTGCTCTGTCACACAGTTGGCTCCAAGGTGATGAATGATTTGTTTCCAGCAATTCTCTAAGACTAAGTGATAAATGATTTGTTACAGACTTTAAATGGGAAAATGCCAACATTGGAGAAACTACAACTTGTTTTGGATTTTGTTGAGCAATTTTTTGAGTGATTAAGTATTTTATATTTCAAGAAGCAATTATGTTTTCTCATTTCACTTTACATTGAGGATAGTTCTTTTATGTATAACAATAAAATTATCATATATTTAATATACTGGAAATAGAACTCAGGAAAACCTCTAAGTTTTTTTTGTTTTTTTTTTATCATTTTTTAGCTGCAATGTAAAGTGCTCACAGAGTTTCTCAATAGCAAAAATATACTAAAAATCACTACTGAAAATAGCTTATATTAAGAAGAAATCATATATCCCCACTTACTCCTGCATATGATTGTCCTGTGCTGTCTTTAGAAGGCTCACTTCAGTCATCCTTTCTTATCTATATTCATGGATTTTTCAGAGACCAAGTAGTTACATGTCAAAATGATCAGTCTCAATCTTGCTCCAGGACTAGGCATCAATCAATAGGTGCACACTGTAGTCAGAAGTGATAGAACTGAAGAAGTGCTATAGGTCTCCTGATTCTTCTCCAGAATGCAATTTTGAACTCAGTGCTCAGTGACAGACAATATAGTCTATCAGGAATGCCTCTCAGATTCCAGTAGAAACTACCATCTCTGAAGCATATCTGGAATTTTTGCCCATCTGTGATTTTGTGGAAAGTAACAGCATTTTTACAATTGTTCATCATCAATCCTTTATACATGTAACACTAGACTTTCATCTCATTAGCATCTTATGAAAATAAAGACATCGTTTGATAATAAGTACCATTTTTATCAAACATATTAAATATTTTGAAATCATCTGGTTTTATAAGTATACATGCATTTTAATGTATTCTAAGTTTGTGATACATATTTCTGTACATATTTCCATTATGCTGATTGTAACTGTATATGTCAAAAATTGAATGTTGCTTTTATAACTTTTTTGTTTTACTGTCATTAAGTATGAACGTGGAAGATCATCTATTACAGATTTATTTTGTCAATTCTGTTATGATATTTGTGGATAGTGTTTACATACAAGAAGTAGAAACCTTGATAAACTTTATCTGTAATATAAATGTAACACAATACTATGTTATTAAAAGAAATAAAGTCATAATTTCAGGAAAAATACTTTTTAAAAATTAGATTGAAATGTTGTATTCCTCCTAGTTAGACAAAAGTAACTTGATTTTACCAAATTTATTTTTATTTTTGTTGGTGTTTTTCTTAGGAAAGAACTAGCTTTAAATGATGGTCCTCAAGAGACAAAGAAAAAACTAATATTTGTAACATTCCTTCACTATGTGAACAACCACAGGAATATTATAGGTTTAATTTCATTAAGATTCTACTGAAAGAAAGGACAGTTAAGTAACAAACAACTGAAGAGTAAAATTTATCTTAAGAGGGATCTAGCAAGGAGAGTTACAATAAAAAAAATTAAAATAATTTGAGGGAATCATATATTTACTTACCATAGAGTTTTAAATTAATATATTAAAAAATTAAACCCCACCTAATAACCAAAGGATTTTCTAGCCGATCTAAGCATTATACATTCAGCCTGATTTCAAAGCATAATCTTCTGAATGAACCACCTCTTGAATGTTAGTCAGATTATTATTTTTAAAACTCAAATCTCACTGTAATTCACCTAAAGTAGTTATACATAAGAACATTTCTACAGAAATACTTTTTTTCAGTCCAAATTCTGTTTTTGAGTACATGTATATGACATGGCCTAGGTATACAGAACATAGTTGCTTGTAAAAAAATTTTGAGGTATGCTTTGCATTTAAGTCCCCACAAAAAAATTTGTGTATGCATACACACATAAACAGACACACAGCTACTATACACTATTCTCAGTTAATAATACCTTGGTTGACAGATTATCAAGATTTCATCCTTAGGATTGTTTACAAGTAATCACAACTTGACTAGCTACTAAATATCTAAAAAATACCGAAAAAAATTAATATTGTTTTGATATTAAACATATTTATTACATTGCTCAGCTTTTTTTGTAAAAAGACATTGATATTGAAAATCATTTTGTATGAATGAGAGTAGGCACAGACTCAGTTGAGATAGATTCTAGATGTAGCACAGCAATTTAACAACACTATGAAGGTTATATAACCTCTTTGAGTTTCAGATTCTTTTAAAGTAGGCATAATATCACTGTAATAGGTAACATAAAATGTTTGTGATGATCAGATGAGATAACATATGCAAATAAAATTTGTATAATCTTTGAAACTCTGAAGCACAATATAAATTTTAGCAATTACTGGTAATTTTTCTGTATGCAAAAGTAGATTGTAAATTCCTTCAGTGCCTTGGTTGTATCTTTATTGTTTTCCTTTGTACTCATCTGTGTCCACCTAGAAGGGTCTTTTTTTTTATTTTTTTTTATTATTTATGGATTCTGTTTTTTTTTTTATTTTATTTATTTATTTAATTAATTTTTTACATTCATTTCCACAAATTTTTGGGTTCCAAATTTTCTCCCCTTTTATCCCCTCTCCCCACCCCAATACCCCAAGCAATCTAATTTTCCCTATCACCAATCTGCCCTCTCTTCTGTCATCCCTCCCTTCTCTTGTCTCCATCTTCTCTTTTCTCCTGTAGGGCCAGATGACTTTCTATTCCTCCTTAACTGTATGTCTTCTTTCCTAGTTGCAACAACAATACTAAACAGTTGTTCCTAAAACTTTGAGTTCCAAATTCTCCCCATCCCTCCCTCCCCACCCATTCCCTTTGGGACAGCAGGCAATTCAATATAGGCCATATCTGTGTAGTTTTGCAAATGACCTCCCTCATAGTCGTGTTGTGTAAGACTAACTGGATTACCATCCCTCCTAACATGCCCCTCCTTGTTTCTCTTCTGTCTTTTGATCCTGTCCCTCCCCAAGTGTTGACTTCAAATTACTCTCTCCTCCTTTTCCCCTCCCTTCCATCATCCCCCACCTTGCAATATCTCTTTCTCCCCCACTTTGTTATACTGTAAGATAGGTTTTCATACCAAAATGAGTGTGCATTTCACTCCTTCGTTTAGTCAAATGTGATGAGGGTAAATTTCTTGTTTTTTTTTTTTTTCTCAGCTCTCCTCTTTTCCCCTCCACTAAGAAAAACTCCTACCTGCCTCTTAAATGACATATAGTTACCCCCTTCTCTTTCCTCCCCCTACATTTCTCTCACCATTTACCTTAGTTTCTTTTAAGGTATGGTCCCATCCTATTCAGTTCAATCTGTGCTCTCTATCTCTGTATGTGTGTGCATGTGTGTATGTGTGTGCATGCGTCTACATGTGTGTGTGTGGTCCCACCAACTACCCAGATACTGAAAAGTTTTAAGAGTTACAAATATTGTCTTTCCCTGTATGAATGTAAACAGTTCACTTCTGGTAAGTCCCTTAAGACTTCTCTTTGCTGTTTCCTTTTTCATGCTTCTTCTCATTCTTGTGTTTGAAAGTCAAATTTTCTTTTCAGCTCTGGTTTTTTTCATCAAGAATGATCGAAAGTCCTCTGTTTCATTGAAAGACCATATTTTCCCTTGAAGTATTATACTCAGTTTAGCTGGGTAGGTGATTCTTGGTTTTAGTCCTAGTTCCTTTGACTTCTGGAATATCCTATTCCATGCCCTTTGATTCCTTAATGGAGAAGCTGTTAGATCTTGTGTTATCCTGATTGTATTTCCACAATACTGGAATTGTTTCTTTCTAGCTGCTTGCAATATTTTCTCCTTGACCTGGGAATTCTGGAATTTGGCCACAATGTTCCTAGGAGTTTCTCTTTTTGGATCTCTTTCAGGTGGTGATCGATGGATTCCTTCAATACTTATTTTGCCCTCTGGTTCTAGAATATCAGGGCAGTTTTCCTTGATAATTTCATGGAAGATGATGTCTAGGCTCTTTTTTTGATCATGGCTTTCAGGTAGTCCCATAATTTTTAAATTGCCTCTCCTGGATCTATTTTCCAGGTCAGTTGTTTTTCCCATGAGATATTTCACATTCTCTTCCCTTTTTTCATTCTTTTGGTTTTGTTTTGTGATTTCTTGGTTTCTCATAAAGTCATTAGATTCCATGTGTTCCATTCTAATTTTGAGAGAACTATTAAATTCAGTGAGCTTTTGAGCCTCTTTTTCCACTTGACTCATTCTGCTTTTGTAAGCATTCTTCTCCTCATTGGCTTTTTGAACCTCCTTTGCCAATTGAGTGAGCCTATTTTTCAAGGTGATAATTTCCTCAGCATTTTTTTTGGGTCTCCTTTACCAAGGTATTGACCCATTTTTCATACTTTTGTTGCATCTCTGACATTTCTCTTCCCAGTTTTTCCTCCACCTGTCTAACTTGCTTTTCAAAATTCTTTTTGAGCTCTTCCAGGGCCTGAGTCCACCCTCCACCCCCCTGGGGTGTCTGGGGTACTGAGGCCCCGCCCTCTACGTCTTTCCCTGATGGCAAGGATACGTCCTCATCATCAGATCCGAAGGTCGGGATCATTTGCATTTGTTGGAAAAAACTCTCTATAGTCTTATTTTTCTTCCCTTTTCTAGGCATTTTCCCAGCCAGTTACTTGACTTCTGAGATTCCTTTCCACCCCCGCCTGGATCCGCCCAGCTAGTGCTTGGCCTCTGAGATTTAAATGGGCTTTCCTCCTGCCGGCTGTCAATCAGTGAGTTTTAGTTCAGGTGCTGAGGTGGGGGCAGGGCCGCCTCCCTGGTTCTGATCCCTCAGGGGCTTTATGCAGAGACTTTTAGGAATGGAGCGGGTGGGGGTGGGGTGGGGACCCCCCCGCCTCCCAAACCCAGCTCCCTTGGGGGCTTTAAGCAGAAGCCTTCAGTAACAGAGCGGGGTGGGGGCAGGGTCGTCTCCCAGGCTCAGCTCGGTCAGGTTTTATGCAGGAATCTTCCGTAATGAAGATCTTGCCTGCTGCTGGGGGATTCCCGAGTCCCAGTCCGCTGCCGCCTCAGCCGCTGCCCACACCTCTGCCTCCGCTGCTTCCTGCCCCCGTCCCTGCCGCCGCCACTTCCTCCCGAGGGGGCCCTAGTCAGGGAGATGCCTTGCTTCCCCTCTCCTCCAGCTCGGCCTTCTCTCTCACTGACCTGTAGCTTCTGTGGGCGGAGGGACTTTCCCGGCTGCCGGAGCTTCCATCTCTGAAGCCTGCTCGGATCAGCTTCTCTGGGGTGGGGTCCACTTTCCGGGGCACGCCGGACCCTGGGGACGGGTCTCCAGGGCTCCCCGGAACGGAAATCTCTTCCACTCTGTTTCTGCACACCTTGTATTGACCCAGAAGTTATGGGGGACTCTTTTTACATTAATTCTATGGGCTTTTGGTTTTGGAGCTCGTAAACGTGCGTCCTTCTACTCCGCCATCTTGGCTCCGCCCCCCTAGAAGGGTCTTTTCAAAGTAAGGAATGAATAAATGTACTTTTATGCATTGTATTGCATTCAATTAAGCAAGTACGCCTCTGTCTAACAGTATGAAATTATGCCTCATTGTGAGGGCCATCATCCAATATAAAAATTGAACAGAAGACAGAGAGCTCATTGGAATGTATTTAGCCATAATGACCCTGCCTCTCCCCATGTTTGTCGTTGTTGTCATTTCAATCTTATCCAAATCTTCATGACCCTAAATGGGGTTTTCTTGGCAGAGAGTGGAATGGTTTATCATTTTTTCTCCAGCTTATTTTACAGATGAGACAAAGTTAAGTGAATTGCTCAGGCTCACACGAATAGGACGTGTATGAGGCTGTATTTGAACTCAAGAAGATGAGGTTTCATGAATCTAGGAGCAGCATACTACCCAATGCATCAACTAGATGCCCATCCTCTCCCCTATAGACACACATACACACATACACGCACACACACACACACACACACGTACTCCTCCGCTGTGGAAGAAAAGTTTTCTTACAGCTATTCAGTAAAGAAATGATGAAATATGCTTTAAAAATTACTATATAGCACATACTCTAAGAATGAAAAAAAAATAAATTATTAGAAAAATAAATAAAAAGACCAAAGAGAAGAGGATGAGCAATTTTTATGAAAATATATCAACTATTTTGTTATGGTGTCAACAAAATGGTAAGTGAGAGTATATATCAGTAGGGTATGTACTGAATCAAAAAAGGCATGTTAATGTAATGGGATAATACTATAGTTATAAGAAAATAATAAAGTGATGCTTTCAGAGAAACGTGGGAAGATTTATTTAAGAAGAAAATTAAGAACTCTGATCAAGGTGATGTTCAACTATGATTTAATATTCCAGATAATGAAGAATGCTACCCACCTTTTGATGGGGAGAGGATGAAATTATTTTAGAGAAGAAAATACATATTTTGAGGTAATCAATATTTAAATTTATTTTTCTTGAATATACATATTTGTTAGAAGGATTGATTTGTTTCCATTGCAACTAGGGAAGATGGAGAGAAAATGTTCATTCAAAAATATTTTTAAAAGAAAGGTTCTTTTTTTAAGAAATAGATAAAATTGCCCAGTGGTGCCGTTTAATGGTATGTATCGTACACTACAGTCTCTAAAGAACTGATGTTTATGATCACCCAAAGAGAATTGGAGAAGTACATGGTGGGCATGGATAGGATCTAACACATTACAATTATGGCATAATATAAGTAAATCAACATGAATAATACCATTAAATAAATATATTTTAAAAGAATAAGATGGGTATGTCATGAGGGTGTACCATTACAAAGAAGAGAAGGGATTCATGATTTGGAGTCAGAGGACTCAGGTTCAAATTTCAGTTCTAACATTTACTGTTTGTATGACCTTGGAATGTTTTTTCCCATCTCTCTGCATCTTAACTGCTAAATCTACAAAATGATTGGTTGAGCTGGATGAATGCTAACATCTCTTTCAGCTCCAAATCTTTGATCTTATGTCTTCAAAAAGAGTTATAATCAACAGGCTGAAAAAGGTCCCCAGGATGTTGCATAGAACCTCTGAAACAAATTTGTGGAAAGACACAGAAAGGAGTCAGGCAAGAAAGGCTGCATTGTGTGAATAAAGTGAATTCAAATATTTATTTATTGTGCACCAAAAATTGCATTTAAGTACTGTAATCTTCTCTGGAAGAGTTATAATTTAGTATTATTTGGTATATATTTATATATATATATATATATATATATATGCATATATATGTGTGTATTACATATTTATGCCTTGATCATATGTATGCAATGTAAGCAGATTGAACAAAAGTATGTTTTCTATAAAATTAGAGAGAATATCTTGGTTTGATGAGTTCTCATAATGGAACAGAGAAGGTAGAAAATGAATTTTATTATGAATTCAGGTCCTAGAATGTTAATCAAAAATCAATTACTATAGAATATATTTTTTAAATCTCCATCATTGATTAGATGTAAGATAAAATGTTTTGATTTAGAGTATTTAAAATGGTAGTTCAGTGTTTTATTAGCTGTCCAAAATTCATCAGGTGGCTATTGGTCTGTGTCAAATTTAAAACCTCTAAATTAATTTATGAGTGCTTCATAATTCAAAGTGGATAGGTTGGAAGACATGCAATTTATTGTGTTTCAGTCATTTTTAGCAAAACTTAAAATGAAAGTGCCCTTTTAAGATCAAATCAATTTTAATCAATTGTATTCTAATCAATCTAATTGTAATTCTAATCAATCCTATTCTGAAAAAATATTATTGTTCTTTTATTAACAGAAATTGATTTACTAAATGAGAATGTAGGCAAGCTATGAATCATGCATAGTTTTTCATCCCCCCCACCTAGCAGAATGCTTCCATACTTAATGAAATTTGGAATCAATAAATTGCCAATGTTTTGAGTTGACCTTCATCAAGTGAATGACTTGGAGAATAATTACCACTTTATTAATAAGATTTTAGTTTCTTAATAGATTAGGTAGATCAGTGATCAAAGGAATAGCATTTGCTTAGAAAAGTAATCAGAGGGTTTTCTAATTAGATAACAATACACAAAGTTTACACATAAAGGGGACTTTAACTCAGATTCTAATTTTATGAGGTATAGTCTCATTATGAGATATCAGTGATGTAAACAAATGTTTGCTTAAGAGTAGAACTGAAGAGTTTAGCAGCAAGTATGCCATTTCAGATTGATTTTGAAATACATGTGTGATATCTTCGGTGAAACTGTGCATAATGCACCTCTTTAAAAATCAAAGGTGGCATGAGCAAAGTAAGACACAGGGAAAATCAGTTCAGTTTGAAGAGTAAAGGAGAAGTTAAAATTACCTGAAAATGTGGTTTGTGGGGAATTTTATTGTGGCCCATAAATGTTAGACTGAGCCATTTATACTATTTAGTAACTGACTGTGGGGTCATTATCAAGACAAGGAAAAAATTAAAGTGGAAAGAAAACTTCAAAAGTCATCACTGGAGAAGTAGTCATGCCAAAACAAAAAAAGCATCAAAAAAAAATCCCTCAATCTATTGTCAAGAGGGGAAAAAAATAGAATATTCATAGAGGTCAACCATAGCAATTAACATCAATGGTAATCACTGATCAGAATGAGACTTAAAGGAGGTAGATCCAGAAGGGAGAATAACTATAGGGACTCACCTGAACTCTCCCCAAAACATCTCCAAATACTTTTAAGAATGATTAAACAACTTATAAAGCAGAAGAACCCACAAAAAGAAGGAGTGAAACAAATTTCCTGCCCAAGATGATTTGGAAAGTCAGCAGGAAAGGTCTGTTGCACCAGGGTGAGACTAGTGGTGGAACACCTTCACTTTCACCCTGGGTTCTGACTTTGACTGTATAAAAATTGTTGCACTATGGGAAAGGAAAGCATGATTTACTCTGGTTCAATCCTACCTCACCTTTACCTAAGTTTAAATAGGTTTAGTAAGGGATGACATATAGTACTAAAGAACAGAGAAGCTAAGGAACAATTTGTAAAATATGTGTCTCATGTTTTGTTGTTCGGCCATTTTAGTTGTGTCAAACTCTCTGTGACAGCACTTGAGGTTTTCTTGGCAAAGATGCTAGAGTGGTTTGCCATTTCCTTCTCCAGTTAAGATGAAGAACTGAAGCAATTAAGTGACTTATTTCTTTGATTTCATATAGAGCTTAAGGGTGTGAAGCCAAATTTGAATTGATTAAGATGAGTATTTCTGACTCCAGGTCTGGTAGTCAATTCACTCTGCTACTTACCTGTCCACTTGATGTTTGACTCATTATTATTATGACTTAATCAAACTAGTTAATAGCTTTATTCAAAGTGACTTTCTTCCAAATGAGGGTACTAATTTGTTACATTTGATTTGTCAGTGTTGCCTTTAATATTACATGTACAAATCAGAAAATATGTAAATTTCACAAAAATAGATTAAATGTTTTTCATATGATAAAACCAATAGTAATGATATTAAATGCAATTATTTAATGAATCAAATAAATATAATACTAGTAGTGTAGAGTAAATATAATCACCATTTTTAAATTTCTTGAATTAAAGGTTGCTTCTGCCACTACTTGGAGTGAATTCTAGTGGTGAGATCTATGCTAAGCCATTTCATTTAAAGAAATGATTGAGAAAATAATTATTGTATCCTTATTTGATATCATTCCACAATATGTAGTGAATCAGAACTCAAAAGGAGATATATCTTCAGGAAATGACACAAATATTAAAGATAAATTTGCCTTGTAAAGAAAAAGTGAATGCTAAAAACAAAACAAAATAAAAAAAAAAATTATCATATCAACCTGAATATCCAAGTCCTAAGTATGGACAGAAAATAAATCACTTTCTCTCTTTATTAACCCCTCCCTCTCCTTACCCCCCCTTCTCTCTAACATTCACTTTTATAAGATTTTGAGTGCCGAATATTTTCTCTCGCCCTTCCTACATTTTCCCTTCCCCAAGAGGGAAAGCAATTTGATTGATGTTATACATATACAATCTTATTAAACATTTCCATATTACTAATATTGTAAAAGAAAAATCAGAACAACAGAGAAAAAAAACAAGAGAAAGAAATTTTTTTAAAAGATGAAAATAGCATTATTTGATCTGCATTCAGACTCCATAGTTCTTCTTCTGGATATGGATATTCTTTTTTTCCATCATGAGTCCTTGAGAATTTTCTTAGACCCTTGTATTGCTGAGAACAGCTGTTATACATATAGAAATTTTTTTAAAAGATGAAAATAGCATTATTTGATCTGCATTCAGACTCCATAGTTCTTCTTCTGGATATGGATATTCTTTTTTTCCATCATGAGTCCTTGAGAATTTTCTTAGACCCTTGTATTGCTGAGAACAGCTGTTATACATATAGAAATTTTTTTAAAAGATGCAAATAGCATTATTTGATCTGCATTCAGACTCCATAGTTCTTCTTCTGGATATGGATATTCTTTTTTTCCATCATGAGTCCTTGAGAATTTTCTTAGACCCTTGTATTGCTGAGAACAGCTGTTATACATATTTTTGTACACATGAGCCCTTTTCTCTTTTTTATAATCTCTCTTGGCTACATATCTAGTAGTGGCATTGCTCGATCAAAGGGTATACCCAATTTTAAACACATTAGACATGGTACCAAATTGCTCTCCAAAATGGTGGGGTCAGTTCGCAACTCTACCAACAATGCATTAGTGTTCCAATTTTTCCACGTCTTCTGCAACACCAATCATTTTCCTTTTCTGTCATATTAGTCAATCTAATCACAAGGTGGTACCTTAGAATTGTCTCAATTTACATTTCTCTAATCAATAGTAATTTTGAACTCTTTTTCATATGACTATAGGCAGATTTAATTTCTTCATCTGAAAAATTCCTTTCATGTCTTTGGCCATTTGTCAATTGAGGGATTGCTTGCATTTTTGTAAAACTGAGTCATATTTCTATGTGTTTTAGAAATGAGGTATTTTTTCAGAGATTCTGGCAGTAAAAATAAAATATTGCTTCTCAGCTTTCCTTTAATCTTGGCTGCATTGGCTTGTTGGCACAGAAAAAGAACCTTTTTAATTTAATGTCATCAAAATTATCCATTTTCCATTTCATAATGTTCACTTTCTCCCTTTTAGTCATAGATTCTTCCTTTCTCTATACATTTGATAGGTCAGATATTCCCTGTTTTCTTAATTTACTTATGATATCACCCTTTGTTTCTGAAATATTTTGTCCTTATCTTGGTAGATGGTGTAAAATATTGGTCTATGCCTGATTTCTATAATAATTTTGTTCCATTTTTCCAGAAGTTGTTTTTTCTCAAATGAAGAGATATGCAAATAGATTACTATAGTTATTGACTATTTATCTGCTTTGATTTTTATTATTTTTAATTTTGTATTTCAGTAAGAAATTTTTTGTTCCTTTTCTAGCTTTTTCATTTACTCCTTTCATTGATCTTTTTATCTATTTTATTCATATAAGCATTTAGAGATATAAACTTTCCCCTAATAGCAGATTTGACAACATATTGTAAGTTTTAGTATGCTGTCTCATTGTTATTCTCTGGGACAACATTTTTGATTGCTTCTATGATTTGTTGTTTCACCCATTTCATTCTTCAGGATTAGATTCCTTAGTTTCTAATGAACTTTACTTTATCTTCCCATGGTCCTTTATCACACATAATTTCTTTTTTTTTTTTTTTTTTGCATCACGATCATGATCTGAAAAAGGGTGCATTAAATATTTTTGTCTTTCTGCATTTGATTGTGAGTATTTTATGACCTAATACATGGGCAGTTTAAATGTAGATGCCAAATAACACTGAGAGAAATGTATATTCCTTTCCATCACCTTTCAATTTTCTCCAGAGGTCTATCACATCTAACTTCTATAAAATTCTATTCCCCCCTTGACTTTTTTCTTGTTTATTTTATGGTTAGATTTATCTAATTCTGTGATGTATAGATTGAGGTCTCCCACTAATATAATTTTGCTGTCTATTTTTTTCCTTTAACCAATTTAAAATCTCTAAGAATTTGGATGCTATATCACTTTGTGCATACATCTTTAGTATGGCTGTTACTTCATTGCTCATGGTACCTTTTAGCAACATGTAGTTTCCTTCCTTGTCTCTTCTAATTAGATCTATTTTGGCTTTAGTTTGTCTGAGATCAGGATTGCTTACCCTGCTATTTTTACTTTAGTTGATGCATAATGCATTATGTTCTTGTCTTTTACCTCTACTCTTTGTGTACCTCTCTGCTTTATTATGGTTTTTAATCCACTCTGCTATCTACTTCCATTTTATGGGAGGAGTCATCCCCTTCACATTCACAGTTATGTTTACTGTGTATTTCCCTCCATCCTATTTCTCCCCTATTTATACTTATCTCTTTCATTTTACCCTGTCCCTGCTCATCACTGTTTTCCTTCTGACCACCACTTCCTTTAATCTGCCCAGCTCCTTCCCTTTTCTTTCTCTTTTTCCCCATTACTGGTGCCCTCACTTCTATTCAACACTCTCTTTTCCTTGAGCTTTCTCCTCCAATTCCCTATAAGGTAAGATAAACTTCTATAGTTAACTGATTTTGTGTGATGTTCCCTCTTTGGACAAATGTTTCAAGTTTCAAACAAAAATCATGCCTCTCCTTATTTCCCACTACTATAATAGGCCTTTTCTGCATCTTTTTGTGATGTAATTTATCTCATTCTACTTTCCCCTTCCTCTGCTCCCAGTAAAATCCTTTTTTTCTCATTTCAAATGTTTTCTTATATTATCACATCAAAATTAATGTATTCCCACATCCTCTCTCTGTGTATACTCCTTCCAATTCTCCTAAAAAGAAATAGTTCTCAAGAGTTACAAGTATCATCTTTTTTTATGGGGATCTAAGAAGTTAAAACTTATTGAATAATGTTTTTATTTTATCTTCCTTGTTTACTTTATTTTTATTTTTAATGCTCTACAATCACTACCATAAAATTTAGACTTTCCCCCCCTACTTACTACCCCAACTTGCTCCCTCCCCAAGATGGCATACAATTCTATATAGGATTTACACACACTTTCCTATTGAATACATTTTCACTATAGTCATGCTGTGCAGACGAATTAAAATAAATGGAAGAAATCACATAACAAATCAAAACATAACACACACACACACACACACTAAAATGATCTCCTACATTCTGCGAATGAATTTCATAATTCTTTCTCTGAGCGTGGAAGGCATTTTGCCTTAGAAGACCATTGGGAAATTTTTTTTTAAGTTCCTGCGATGTTGCGAAGTTCCAAGTCTACCAGAAAAAACTCTCACACACTGTGGTCGTTGCTGTGCACAAAGTTCTCCTGGTTCTGCTCCTTTCACTCAGCATCAGATCACATAAGTCCTTCCAGGCCTCTTTGAAGTGTTTTGGTTCATCACTCCTTATGATGCAATAGTACTCCATTACATTCATATACCATAATTTATTCAGTCATTGACTAATTGATGGGCATCTCCTTGATTTCCAGATTTTGGCAACTACAAAGAGTGTTGCTATAAATATTTTTGTACATACAAGACTCTTTCCTATTTTTATGATCTCTTGGGGATACAGTCCTAGAAGCATTATGCTGGGTCAAAGGGTATGAATATTTTTGTAGCCCTTTGGGCATAGTTCCAAACCACTCTCCAGAATTGTTAGATGAGCTCACAGCCCCACCAACAATGAATTAGTGTTCCAACTCTCCCACATCCTCTTCAACATTTATTGTTTTCCTGTTCCATCATGTCTGCCAATATAATAGGTGTGATGTGGTACCTCAGAGTTGTTTTGATTTTCATCTCTCTAATCAAAAGTGATTTATAGCATTTTTTCATGTGATTATAGATATCATTAATTTCTTCCTCTGAAAATTGCCTGTTCATATCCTTTGACCATTTATCAATTGGGGAATGACTTGGATTGTTGTACATTTGACCCAGTTCTTTATATAGTCTAGAAATGAGGCCTTTATCCCCAAGATTAGCTGTAAAAATTGTTTTCCAATTTAGTACATCCCTCCAAATTTTGGTTGCACTGAGTTTGCTTGTGCAAAAACTTTTCAGTTTGATATAATCAAAATTATCCATCTTGCATTTCATAATGCTTTCTTTCTCTTCTTTAGCCAAAAATTCTTCCCTTCTCCATAAAACTCATAAATACACTATTCCTTGCTCCTCCAGTTTCTCTATGGTATCAATCTTTACACGTAGATCATGTACCCATTTGGACTTTATTCTTGTGTATGGTGTCAGGCATGGGTCTATGCTTAGTTTCTGCCACATTGTTATCCAGTTTTCCCGGCAATTTTTGTCAAACAGTGAGTTCTTATCCCAGAAACTGGGGTCCATGGGTTTATGAAACAGGAGGTTGCTATATTCCTTGCCTACTGTGTCTTGAGTGTCTAGTGTATCCCACTTGTCTACTCTTATGTTTCTTAGCCAGTACCAAGTGCTTTCGATAATTGTTGCTTTATAATACAATTTGAGATCTGGTAGCACTAGGCCACCTTCCCTAGATTTTCGTTTCATTGGTCACTTTGATATTTTGGACCTTTTCTTCTTCCAAATGAATTTTGGTATTATTTTATCCAGCTCTGGAAAATAACTATCTGATAGGTTAATTGGTATGGCACTAAATAAGTAAATTAATTTAGGTCGAAATGTCATTTTTTTATTATATTAACTCAGCCTACCCATGAGCAACTGATGTTTTTCCACTTACTTAGATCTGATTTTATTTGTGTAAAAAGTGTCTTGTAATTGTGCTCATATAATCCCTGGGTTTGTTTTGGCAGGTAAACTCCTAAGTATTTTATGGTGTCTACCCTCACTTGAAATGGGATTTCTCTTTCTATCTCTTGGTATTGGACTTTGTTGCTAATATATAGGAATGCAGAAGATTTTTGTGGGTTTATTTTGTAACCTGCAAATTTGCCAAAGTTGTTTATTGTTTCAAGTAGTTTTTTACTCGAATCCTGGGATTCTCTAAGTATATCATCGTATCATCTGGAAAGAGTGACAACTTTGTTTTTCCTTCGCCTATTCTTATTTTTTCAATTTCTTTATCTTGTCTAATTGCTACAGCTAACATTTCTAGTACAAGATTGAATAATAGTGGTGATAATGGACATCCTTGTTTCACTCCTGATCTTATTGAATATGCATCTAGCTTATTTCCATTGCATATAATGCTTGCTAAAGGTTTTAGGTAGACACTGCTTATTATTTTATGGAAAGTTCTCTTTATTCCTGTGTTCTCCAGTGTTTTTTTTTTTTTTTTAAATAAGAATGGATGTTGTATTTTGTCTAAAACTTTTTCTGCATCTATTGAGATGTGGTTTTTATTAGTTTTGTTGTTTATATGATCGATAATGCTAATAGTTTTCCTAATATTGAACTAGCCCTGCATTACTAGTATGAATCTTACATGATCAAAATGTATTATTTTCGTGAAAAAAATGCTGTATTCATTTTGCTAAAATCTTATTTAAAAATTTTGCATATATATTCATTAGAAAAATTGTTTTACAATTTTCTTTCTCTGTTTTTTCTCTTCCTGATTTAGGTATCAAAACTCTATTTGTATCATAAAAAGAATTTGGGAGGACTCCTTCCCCAATTTTCAAAAATAGTCCATATAGTATTGGAATTAGCTGTTCTTTAAAAGTTTGATAGAATTTACTGGTAAATGCATCTGGCCCTGGAGATTTTTTCCTAGGGTGTTTATTGATATCTTGTTCAATTTCTTTTTCTGAGATGGGGTTGTTTAAGTATTCAATATTCTCTTCTGTTAATCTGCGCAATTTGTATTTTTTTAAAATACTCATCCATCTCATTTAAATTATCGACTTTGTGGGCATAAAGTTGGGCAAAGTAATTTCTAATTACTGTTTTTATTTCCTCCTCGTTGGAGGTGAGTTCACCCCTTTCATTTTTCATATTATTAATTTGGTTTTATTCTTTCTTTTTTTAAACCAAATTGATTAAAGGCTTATCAGTTTTATGAGTTTTTTTCATAAAAGCAACTATTGATTTTATTTACTAATTCAATATTTTTTTTATTTCAATTTTATTAATTTCTGCTTTGGTTTTCAGTATTTCTTATTTGGTATTTATTTGGGGATTTTCAATTTGTTCTTTTTGTAGCTTTTCCAGTTGCCTGCCCAAGTCACTGATCTCCTCTTTCTCTATTTTATTTATGTAGGGATTCAAAGATATAAAACTTCCCCTAAGAACTGCTTTTGCAGTATCCCATAAGATTTAGTGGGTAGGTTGCCTCATTATTGTCATTCTTCTAAATGAAGTTGGTGATTGTTTCTATGATTTCTTCTTTAACCCATTCCCTCTGTAGGATTAGAGTATGTAGTTTCCAATTGATTTTTGGTTTATCTTTCCATGGCCATTTATTGCATATGATTTTTATTCCATTATGATCTGAGAAGGATGCAATGATTATCTCTGCCTTTTTGTCCCAGATTGTGAGGTTTTTATGTCCTAGTACATAGCCAATTTTTGCTTATGTGCCCTGTACCACTTATAAAAAATGTATATTCCTTTCTATTCCCGTTCAATTTTCTCCAGAGATATATCGTATCTACCTTATCCAGAGTTTTATTTTCCTCCTTATCCTTTTTCTTGTTTACTTTGAGGTTAGATTTATCAAGTTCAGAAAGAGGGAAGTTGAGATCCCCCACTAGCATAGTTTATAGAATCTGAATGTTATACCACTTGGAGCATACATGTTTAGTGATGATATTGCTTCATTTTCTATGGTGCCTTTTAGCAGGATATTTTCCATTCTTATCTTTTTTGATTAGATCTATTTCTGCTTTTGCTTTGTCTGAGATAAGGATTTCTACTCCAACTTTTCTTACATCAGCTGAAACAATATATTTGACTTTTATTATGTATCTATTCCCCCGTTTCAAATGTGTTTCGTGTAAACAACTTATTGTTGGATTGTGGCTTTTAATCCATTCTGCTATCCGTCTCCGTTTTATGTGAGAGTTCATTCCATTCACATTCACAGTTATGATTACAATCTGTTTATTTCCCTCCATCCTCTTTCCCATATTTGTGCTTTTAGCTCTCCCATCTCCCTTCCCCTCCTCAATAGTTTTCACCACAACCTCCTGCAGCCTTTCCGTCCTTCTTTTAAGGCCTCTCCCTTTTACTGCCCTTTATCTTTACTGCTTCTTCCCTCCCTTTTAGCTTCCCTCCCCTTTCTTCCCCCTTCGCCTCCTACTACCTATAGAGGTAGTTGGGATTATCTACTTAAGTTTATTGTTCCATCCTTTAAAGAAATCAGATGAGAGTACGTCTCAAACAATGCTCATCTCCCTCCCCTCTTTCCCTCTGCTGTCATTTTGTGCTTCTTCCTGTGGTGTTATTTACCATTTTCTGCTTCCTTCTTTTCACACCTCCTATTACAATCCCTTTGCATACTTAAATCACATTTTTAACATGACCTTATTTACTTTATATTTGTTCCCTCTATGCATTTCCCATTTATATTTCATAATAGATGCACAGGTCTCAAGATTAACAGGTATCATCTTCCATTATAAGGAAAGAAACAGTTTTCCCAAATTGAGTAACAATTTTGCCCCTCCCCCCACTTTACCTCTTTATGCCTCTCTTGAGACCCACGTTTGAAGATCGAATTTGCTATTAAATTCTTGCGTTTTTGTCAGGAAGGTCTGGAAATCCCTGACTTTGTTGAATTACCATCTCCTTGCCCAAAATGTTATGCTGAACTTTGCTAGGCAGTTGATCTTTGATTGTACTACTAACTCCTTTGCCTTGCAGAATATTGGATTCCAATTCCTACAGTCTTTTAATGTAGAAACTGCAAGGTTCTGTATGATCCTGACTGCAGCTCCATGATATTTAAATGGTTCCTTTCTGGCTGCTTGTAGTAGTTTCTCTTTCCCTTGACAGTTCTCGAATTTGGCAATGATATTTCTTGGGGCTTTGAGTTTGGGATCCCCTTTGGGAGGTGAATAGTGGATTCTTTTGAAGACTATTTTGCCCTCTGGATCTAGCACTTCTGAGCAGTTCTCCTTGATGATTTCCTGGAAGATGCCCAGACACTATTTTTCATCGTGATATATCTGGCAGGCCAGTAATTTTAAAATTTTCTCTCCTGGATATGTTTTCCAGGTGAGTTGTTTTTCCAATTAGATATTTTACATTTTCTTCTATCCTTTCATTCTTTCGATTTTGTTTGGCTGATTCTTGCTCTTTTAGCGTCATTAGTTTCTACTTGCCCAATTCTAATCTTTATCAAATTGTTTTCTTCAGTTAACTTTTGCATCTCTTTTTTCATCTGTCCAATTTTTCCTTCTAAAGAGTTATTTTCTCCAGTTAATTTTTGTACTTCCTTTTCCATTTGTTCAATTTTCCCAGTCGGGTTTTGTGCTTCCTTTTCCATCTGTCCAATTGTCCCTTTAAAGGAGTCATTTTCTACAGTTAATTTTTGCACTTCTTTTTCCATTTGTTCAATTTTCCTTTTCAAAGAGATGTTCTCATCAGTGAGTTAATTCTTTTTTTATACTTTTAAAATCATTGGCCAATTTTTCTTCTATTTGCTTCTTCAGCTGTTCAAGGAGAGCTGTTTGTACTTTCGAGCAGTTCATAGCCCCTTCTGAATTTTCAGGTGGAAGTACATCCTCACCACTGTTCTCTTTGGTATTTGTGCTTTGGTCTTTGTCCCCAGGGAAAGATTCGTGTTTTTTTCACCCTTCTTTTGCTTTTTCCTGTTCATGGTGGTGATTGTGTGTGGTGGCTTCTGTTTCTTTCAGTTAGAAGCTGCAGAACTTGGTACTGAGCTGACTTGTGTGAAAAAAAATAAGAGCAGGTTTTTATTTTGTGTTTCCCTGATCAGCCCTGGTGTTAGATTTTAAGTGTGAGGGAGGGTTAGTCTGGTTACCGGAGATCTCCTCAGCTGAACTGAGGCAAAGGCAAGCTCAGGGGATCTTGATCACAGCTTCCCTATTGTCTTCCTGCTTCCCCTGGAGTGGTAAGGCATACTTAAATCCTAGTGCAAATTTCCACCCCTCATGGTGCTCCTCTCCTGCCACAGAGACTTGGCTGGGTCCTAGTGAGAGTTTCCTCCACCCTGAGGCCCTTTTCTTTCCGTTTCCCTTCACCAAAGAAGGGGGAATCCTCCCTAGCTATTTTCCTAGCCTCAAATGTTATGCGACTATTTGCCCCCTCTGCTGTTTCTGCTGATCCAGGATTTTTCTGGGGAAATAATTCATGGTCCTTTCAAGGTCATCAAGGGGGGAGGAGAGAGCATTTACTGATCACTCTACCATCCTCACTCCCAGACGTTCAAGTAGGTGACTTATAGAAGTTTAATCTTGGGGCTGAAAGTCTCAAGAGCTGCTGGGCTGATATCTGGTGCTCAGCAGCTGTCACTCGCTGGGCTGGTCTCTCACCCTGGGCTGCTGCTCTGCTGGTTCTGCATTCTGCTGTTGTCTCAGGCTTCCTGGCGACCTCCTGCTCTGCTGTTCTGGACAGGCTGTGCTGTACTCTGTGGGCTCACCCCCAGGAAACAAATCCTTCCCATGTACCTTCCAGTCTGTCGTGGGCTTTGAGTCTGCCCCACTCTGTCTCCTATTGGATTCTGTACCTCCAAAATTTGGTCAGATTCTCTTTTGAGATGTATCTGAAGGAGTTTGTCTAAAAGTTTTGGTGAGTTGTTGCTCTCACTCCGACATCTTGGTTCCAACCCCCCTTCCCCCGTTTACTTTTTTATGCTTCTCTTGAGTCTTGTATTTGAAAATTGAATTTTCTGTTCAACTCTAGTATTCTCATTAGGAATGATTAACCTATTTCATTAGATGTCCATCTATTCCCGTGCAACATTATGCTCAGTTTTGCTAGGTAGTGGATTCTTCCTTATTATCCAAGCTCCTTTGCCTTCCGTTATGTCATATTTGAAACCTACTGATCCTTTAATGTAGAAGCTCCTAAATCCTGTCTAATACCAACTGTGGTTCCTTGATATATTAATTGCTTCTTTCTAGATGGCTTGATGTGCTAAATCTGTAATTTGGTAACAATATGTTTTGGAGTTTTCATTTTGTGATCTCTTTTAGGAGATTATTGGTGGATTATTTCAATGACTATTTTAACTTCTAGTTCAAGGATATCACGGTAACCTTCCCTGATAATTTCTCAAAAGAGGGGGAGGAGCCAAGATGGTGGAGTAGAAAGACTCACGTATGCTAGTTCCGAACCCACAGACCATATATTTCCTGCAAGAAGAACTCCCCACAAATTCTGGAGCACTGGAAGGCATGCAGAAACACAGTGGAAAAGATTTGCATTCCAGAAAGCCCTGGAGAGCTGTACCCAAGGGTCTGTCACGCTCCAGATAGCGGAGCCTACCACTGAGCTGCCCTGGGTGTGCAGCACCAGAGGAACAGATCCGAGCAGGCTTCAGCGACGGAATCCCCAGGGGCCGGGAAGGTCCCTCTGCCCACAGATGCTACAGGTCATTGAGAGAGGCTTCTGGACTGGTCTAGAGGGGAGTGGGGTGTCTCCATGACTCAGGCCACCTCTGAAGGCAGCAACAGAGACAGTGGCAGAGGCAGCAGCAGAGGTAGGGGTGGCGGCCCAGGACTCCCAGAGCAGTAGACAAAAGTTCAGGGCCATTACCGAAAGTCTCTGCATAAAGCTCCTGAGGGAATTGAGCCTGGGAGATGGCCCGGCCCCCATCCAAGCACCAGAACTTAAGCTCACATTGAATAGCAGTGACGCCTGCCACTGAAAGTCCATTGGAATCTCAGACCCCAAGCATTAGGTGGGAGGATCTAGGCTGGGGTGGACAGGAATCTCAGAAGTCAAGTAACTGGCTGGGAAAATGCCCAGAAAAGGGAAGAAAAATAAGACTATAGAAAGCTACTTTGATGGGGTTCAGATGTTCCCGTCTTTCAATTCTGATGATAAGAAACAATTCTTACCATCAGGGAAAGACGTGGAGGTTGGGGCCTCTGTATCCCAGACATCTCAGGTGGATGTCCGGTGGGCTCAGGCCATGGAATAGCTCAAAAAGGATTTTGAAAATCAAGTTAGACAGGCGGAGAAAAACTGGGGAGAGAAATGAGAGAGATGAAAGAAAAGTATGAAAAACGGGTTAATACCTTGGTAAAGGAGACCCAAAAAAATGTTGAAGAAAACAACACCTTGAAAAATAGACTCACTCAATTGTCAAAAGAGATTCAAAAAGGCAATGAGGAGAAGAATGCTTTCAAAAGCAGAATTAGTCAAATGGAAAAAGAGGTTCAAAAGCTCACTGAAGAGAATAGTTCTCTCAAAATTAGAATGGAACAGATGGAGTCTAATCACTTTCTGTGAAACCAAGAAATCACAAACCAAAACCAAAAAAATGAAAAAAACGCAAGAGAATGTGAAATATCTCATGGGAAAAACAACTGACCTGGAAAATAGATCCAGGAGAGAAAATTTAAAAATTATGGGACTACCTGAAAGTCATGATCAAAAAAAGAGCCTAGACATCATCTTCCATGAAATTATCGAGGAAAACTGCCCTGATATTCTACAACCAGAGGGCAAAATAAGTATTGAAAGAAGCCATCGATCACCGCCTGAAAGAGATCCAAAAAAAGAAACTCCTAGGAACATTGTGGCCAAATTCCAGAGGTTCCAGGTCAAGGAGAAAATACTGCAAGCAGCTAGAAAGAAACAATTCCAGTATTGTGGAAATATAATCAGGATAACTCAAGATCTAGCAGCTTCTTCATTAAGGGATCAAAGGGCTTGGAATATGATATTCCAGAAGTCAAAGGAACTAGGACTCAAAGCAAGTATCACCTACCCAGCTAAACTGAGTATAATACTTCAGGGGAAAATATGGTCTTTCAATGAAACAGAGGACTTTCAAGCATTCTTGATGAAAAGGCCAGAGGTGAAAAGAAAATTTGACTTTCAAACACAAGAATGAGAAGAAGCATGAAAAAGTAAACAGCAAAGAGAAGTCACAAGGGACTTACCAAAGGTGAACTGTTTACATTCCTACATGGAAAGACAATATTTGTAACTCTTAAAACTTTTCAGTATCTGGGTAGTTGGTGGGACCACACACACACACATACACACACACATACATGCGTGCATGCACACACACATACACACATGCACGCACATACAGAGACAGAGAGCTCAGAGTGAATTGAATAGTATGGGACCATATCTTAAAAGAAATTAAGGTAAATGTTGAGAGAGAAATGCAGTGGGAGGAAAGAGGGTGAAATGGAATGGGGTAAATTATATCTCATTCAAGAGGCAAGCAGGAGACTTTTTAGTGGAGGGAAAAAGAGGAGAGCTGAGAAAACACGAAGTTTACCTTCATCACATTCGACTAAAGAAAGGAATAAAATGCACACTCATTTTGGAATGAAAACCTATCTTACAATACAGGAAAGTAGGGGAGAAGGAGATAAGCAAGGGGTGGGGATGATGGAACAGAGGGCAATGGGAGGAGGGAGAAATTTGAAGTCAACACTCGGAGAGGGACAGGATCAAAAGACAGAAAAGAAGCAATGGGGGGCAGGATAGGATGGAGGGAAATACAGTTAGTCTTACACAACACGAGTGTTATTGACGTCATTTGCAAAACTACACAGATCGGGCCTGTATTGAATTGCCTGCCTTCCCAAAAGGAATGGGTGGGGAGGGAGGGAAGGGGAGAATTAGAATCTCAAAGTTTTAGGATCATCTGTTTAGTACTGTTCTTGCTACTAGGAAATAAGTAATACTGTTAATGGAGAATAGAAAGTCATCTGGCCCTACAGGACAAAAGAGAAGATGGGGACAAGAGAAGGGAGGGATGATAGAAGAGAGGGAAGATTGGTGATAGGGACAATTAGAATGCTCAATGTATTGGGGTGGGGGGAGGGGAGAAAAAGGGGAGAAAATTTGGAACCCAAAATTTTGTGAAAATGAATGTAAAAAGTTAAATAAATAAATTTATATTAAAAAAAAAGAAAAAAATTCTCAAAAGATCCTGTCTATTTTTTTTTAACATAACTTTCCGGTAGTCCAATAAATTTTAAATGATCTCTCCTAGATCTATTTTCCAGGTCAGTTGTTTTTCTAAAGGAACATTTTACATTTCCTCCATTTTTTTTCATTCCTTTGATTTTGTTTGACTGATTTTTGACGTCCATAGAGTCATCAATTTCCACCTGCCAAATCTTAATTTTTATGTAATTATTTTCTTCATTTCTTTTTTGTAGTTTTTTTTTTCCACTTGCCCAATTCTACTTTTTATGAACTTATTTTCCTCAGTGATGTTTTTCCCCCAGTTTGGACAGTTGCGTTTTTTTAAGCAATTATTTTCTTCAGTCATTGTTTGTCCTCCTTTTTCCAATCTATTGACTATCCTTGCATAACTCTCTCATCTATTTTCCAATTTTTCTTCTAC
Source organism: Bettongia penicillata ogilbyi (assembly GCA_023548195.1). NCBI lineage: Eukaryota > Metazoa > Chordata > Mammalia > Diprotodontia > Potoroidae > Bettongia > Bettongia penicillata. The sequence goes on from JAJHZJ010000618.1 coordinate 29,721, forward strand.
CACTCTTATGTGACTTTCAAAATCGTTTTTGAGCTCTTTTAAGGAGATTTTTTAGTCTTGGCACCAATTCATATTCCCCTTTGAGGTTTCACATATAGGCATTATGACACTGCTGTAATCTTCTGAGTTTGTGTTTTGATCTTCTCTGTCACCACAGAAGTACTCTATGGTCAAGATACGCTTTGTTTATTACTCATTTTTTTTTCTATTTTAAGTTTTTAAATTTTAGCCCTGATCTTAGGGCACTCTCCCAAGTCCTAGTCATTGATTTTGTGTGCTGGGATGTCAGATGCTGAGAGCTTGCTCTCTGCAATGGAGGGCCATGCCTGGTCATACCTGTTATGGCCTGGTTTCTAGGCCTGACAATTGGCCTTTTACACTGAAACATGAGGTCTCATAGGTGGCCTGTTATGTCAATGGACAGCTGAGCCAGAACTGAGCAGTCTTAGTTGATGATCCTGCTGTGGCTAAGTACCTCCTGCTGGCTTGCCTGGACTCTCTCTGACTGTTCTGTGCTCCCCTTTTAACCAAGTGAGACAAACTCTTCCTGAAGTCTTTCTCAGCTATGTTACACCAGAAAATTTTTTTGCTCTATCTTTTTGTAGGTTCTGTCACTCCAGAATCTATCTAGAGGCTTGATTTCTGAAGGAAAGTTGGGAGAACTCAGGTAACTTCCTGGCTTCTCTTTGCCATTTGACTCTGCCTCCCTCCCTCTGTCTCCTTCCACTCTCTGTTCTTGTCTCTGTCTCTCTCTTCTTTCTGTCTCTCCTCTACCTTCCTCATGTTCTTAATAGACATAGAATATAGCAGAGGATTTGTCCCAAGGCACAGCAATCTAAATAGTACTGAAAACAGTTATATTCCTTTAGTATGTAGAAATAAGTGATTGTAACTTCTAGTTTACAGTTGTCTAAGTCAAACCTACTTTGTTTGTCACATGTGGCTTCCTCATGCTCTCTTCCATAAGTGGGCCTACTGCCCTTAGGGTTGGAGGTTTACCTATCCATTCCCAATGAACTGAATTTGTGATTAAAATTTGATCTTAAAAAGAGGTTTTTGTGTTTAATTTCTTATCATTTTTTTTCTCCCTGGAGATAAGCTTTAAAAAAAAAAAAGATATGCCTGTATTTCTATCAGTTCTGAAAGAGTAATATAAAATACTTTTTAAAAAGCACTAGATTTGGCGTCATAAAAAGTGATTTTTACTCATAACTATGACTTTTATTTATTATAAATTTGAGAGTTATTGAACTAACAGGAGATCAAATTTCTTATATTTTTCTATCCAAAATTTCCATAATTGGAACATAGGACTAATCACACAGAATTTCTGATCCTTTGGATGTAGCTTAGAAAAATAAGTGGGTCTTTATTTTAGGATAAAATTAGCAACTTACAATGTTATTAACCCTATATTACTTGAAGACAAGACATTGTCAATGGTTTCTATTAACCTACTATAACGAATTATCAACTCCAGTTGTGAATATTCCCCTCCATTATCCCACAAATAATCCAGCATATTAGTTTTGTTTGCTTCTCTGTGTATATGTTGTATTCTCCAAAGAGACTATAATTTTATCGAGGATAGGATTTGTTTCTCTTTCTCATTGTATTCTTTGAATATAACACAGAGTCCTGTTAATTTCTAGCATTTGACACAAGCTTGATGAATTGCTGTTGAGTTGATTATGGTTGTTATTCACCTCATTATCATTTAAAACGTGTATATTTTTATTTTCATGCACAGTTAGACGTCATATATAACTCAGCATTCCATAAGCACCAATATAAAAATATTTATATAGTATATATATATATATATAATATATACATATAAAATGTGGAGTTATTATGGAGTAACATGTTGTATAAATATGTGAATAGAAATTATTAAAAAATAACACCTATGATAGAAGCGTTTTGCCAGGAAAATTACAGAGAACTATGACTGTTCCAACAAGGAATTAGTTTTCCTTTTCCTATTCAGCAGAGAATTAAATGAAGCACTTTACTGCTCATATTTAAAGTATGTTATCTTTCCTTTCTTTCATATTCCATGCTTAATTCACATTTATATTGCAAGTCTTCTTTACGTAACTTTCAAAGTCTTCGTATACAACACTTCAGTTTTCAACTTAAATCAAGATTTCACAAATTTATCCCCAACAGGGAATTTTTCCCCTAGTCTGATAATATCCAGCCCAATATCCACACTTCACCTAACTTATTACAGTATCTCCTCCTTTTGGATAACATCATTCTTCTTAGATATAAAATAATATGAAATTCATATTACTATAGTCAAAGTAGCATTATGGTTTAAATATATGGATAATTTATCTTCATATATTAAATCAGGCCACAGCCTTACACAGATTAAAGCTAAGTTCTAAAACACATCAATCTCTTTCAATTGTATATAGTTCAATAAGAAAATCTATTTTTCTAAATTATTCTATATCTATATTCATAGACACCGAATGCACAGTTAGGCTTATCGTTAAGAATAGAAGAATGAAAATAACCCCTCTTAGAACATAGCTAAAATTTTAAAAATTTTAATTAAATCACATGCCATAAAATCCTTCCCCTCCCAGAAATTAACTATTTCTCTGAAGGGAGAAACCATCCTCCAATTATTACAAATACATTCTACTTGCTTTTCTTAATTTGCCAGGTTTTCTAGTTTCTGCCTTCACAAAATTTTTATACATTTCTGACTTTAAACCCACACAACTATCAGACTCTTTCTAACAGATCCTCAGCACCTCCCACCAGAATTATTGCCATAAACTGTGGTTTATTCTTCCCTCTCTAATCTTTGTTCACTCCAATCCATCCTCACTCAGCTATGTAAGCCATCTTTCTAAACAATTATGACTTCTTGTACTCAGTAAACTCCAGTGACTCTATTTGACTTTAAAATCCATTCACAACCTGATTCCTTTCTGCCTTCTCAGGCTTTGTTGCACTTTAATCTTTCTTCCCTTGCTTAAAGCATCTGGTGCTTTAGCTACCTAGGTAGAATTTCTTTTTCACTGGTCAAGTAGTTCATTCCTCAGTGCTAACTTCATCTGTGCCTCTGTTGATGTCATGTGGCTATATCTCAAAAGAAATACAATACCTACATGAGGAGACTAAATATCAGATACAGGCATAAATATGAATATATGAACTCAAAATTAAACCTTAAGGAAAAGCAGGCGAAATATCTTCCGCTTTCGGCATTTCAAAGTTTTTCAGTAGCACCTTTACAGGATTGAAATCAGCAAATGATGGGAGTAATACAAGAATAATAAAGTTTGGCAGGGCAGGATCACTTGTAGTAAAATGGGACAAAATACTTGAGAAAAGAGTATAATGTAGATTCAAAGTGGCTCACCATGATATCAAGCTGGGGAAAAGATGAGAACTTAGCATGTACAGTGGGGATGATGTGGGAAAGAATTATGGTTTTGGAGGGTTTGAAAGAGAGGGTTATGGTAAGAAAAAAAAAGAATGAGATTAGGGTTAAAGAGATAGGTGGAAAGTTTGAATGATAAATTTCTACAGCTAACCAATTTCATATTTCATGAATATAGAAGAGACACACATCATTGTTGAAAAGTTCAAAGTCCATGCCTATGTAGCTGAATTGAGGTACAGGAGCAAGTCACTAGAAGAAAACAATTTGAGGAACTTTAAAAAAGTAGCAATATGTAAGTTAAAGTCCTTTGTTATGAAGATAAGATTTGGAGAAAAAAGATTTTGAGCCAATAACCAAACTCGTACTCATTGCTTTTAAATACACATATATGACTTTAGACCAACAGCAATAAGTTAGAGTCCTTTAATTTTTAGTAATACTGTGGAGACAATTAGGTCAAGAGCTTGTGAAGTTAGCAACATAAATACTATTTGTGTCTCAGTTGGTTAATGTTTATATAAAAAAATTCTTTTGTGGTCCATATTGCAAATGCTTTAAAAAGAAGTATCACCTGACCAAAAGTTTGAATTGTTTTATCTGTTATAAACTGTGTTAAAAATAAAAAGGGAAAGCCAGTCCAATATGGGGGATCTTAAATAAACTTTGTTTTCCTTTGGTTAAAAAAAACACATATATTAATATTCAAATTAATAGAATAGTGTTCCTGCTGGACTAGACATGCATGTTACTAATTATATATTTTATATAATATACATCTTTATATTTACATAAAGATATATAGATATATATATATATAGATATATAGATAGATAAATAGATATTTTACATAAATATATTAATTTACACAAATTGAAAAAATACAAATATAAAAAAATCATTGCTTAAATTATTTTATTAGAAACCCTATATTTATTTGAGACTTTGTGCTTTTTGTTCTGTTCAACCGGAGACTGTTAATTCTATGTCTTTTTTGGTGATGCTGCGATTGCATTAAGATTGCTTTTGTTGAAGCAGTTATCCTTTGAAGGAACTTAATATCAATATTGGTATAGGAGATACAAGGACATTTTCCTAGACTCCCAAGGGGTTACTTTATGATATAGACATCCTTGAAAAAATGGTTTGTTATATATAGGAAAACCTAGATATTTTTATTTCAGAACCCAATTGGAGGGCCTTATATATTGAAGGAAATGCAAAGAGTTTCAATTGAGGCAAATTAGGCTGAGCATGAAGGAATGACTTACACCCTGCTTTTTGTTCTATATCTCTGAGGGAGAGGTCTGAAAAACTATATGGTTCAAGATGAATTGTAAGATAGAAATCTTGATTTTCTTTGTCTTGTTCTTTTTTTAAATTGTATTTACATTTCAGGTGACCTTTTCTAGTATCATGATTGACTTTGTTCATTCCTAAGTCAGCAATTGGCAATGAAAAACTTTATTTTAAAAATTTATTATTAAATCTGCATGGTTGTATTAGGAAGATTCACAATTTTTGAATGTACAAGTGGGACAACTTTTTATGCCACATTGATTGTTTTGAGATGCTGTGTTATACAGCAGTGAATAAAAATGTGAAAGGACAGTAAGGGTCTCCTGAGATCTATTCTACATTTGGGATATGAGCAATATCTTAAAAAAATGAAACAGCTCACCTGCAATTGACAAATTACTCCCTCATTTTCAGACAATGATATCATCACTGTTAAGTAGATTAAATGCTACATAGTAGCAAGCAGGTCATTACTCAGGATTGGCTCTTTTCTGGTATTCCTAGATAACAAATGCGCTATGCTGAAGGAAAGATGAATAGTGGAAGAATAAATATTTATTATGCATCTTCTCTGTGCCAGAAATTATCATAAGCTCTTTATAAATATTCTCTCTTTTCAATTGTATTAAATGATAAAATTTCTTCTAAACAAAATGAATTAAACTAGACTTGAATACTGAACTATAATCAGACTCTAGATGGCAGAAGTAACACCATGCTTGACTATTGTTTGACCCATCAATATACCAGGAAATTATTAAGTGCCTAAGAACTAACTGGTCAGTGAAACTTAGATTAGAAATACAAGAATATTAAAGTATCAGGCTAGCATACTACTTTTAAATTTAGTTTTTTACTTTCTAAATTACATAAAAACAATGTTAATATTTTTTTTTTAATGTGGAATTCTGACTTTTCTCCCTACTTCCCTGACCTTCTCTCTTCGTTGAGAAGGCAGGCAACTTGATGTGGGTAATACATGCTTAGGCATACAAAACACATTTCCATGTAAGTCATGCAATGAAAGAAACAATAGTTTAATAACTGTTTCAACACAATTCAAAATTGTTATCAAAAATGCTATGACAATTTTCCTCATCTCCTATCACTCAGTTACTTTTTACCTCTTTATTTTCCTCTCCCTTTTCACATGATGATGTTACTTTACTATTTATTATGGTTAACGCTTCTATTAGTTCAAGTAATTCCATCTCATTTTTTTTTCTTACCCAACAGATTGATTCCTCTATAATGCTCACTGTCTCACTAATCTTCAACTTCATTCCTTCTTATGGTCCATCCCCTACAGCCTACAAAGATACCCACATCTCCTCTACCATGCAAAACAACCTTCCCTTGATAATTCCTTCCCTACTGGCTATCATTCTATTTGTCTTTTGTTCTTTGCAGCTAAACTCTGAAAATATGCTTCCACTTATTCTCCTCTCATTTTCTTCTTAACCTCTTTTACAATTTGTCTTCTGAGTTCCTCATTGCAATGAAATTCCTTTCTCCAAATTTACTGTTGATCTCTTACTTGCTGAATCCAATTGTCTTTTTTCATATCTCATTCTCCATCTCTCTGCAACTTTTGATACTGTTGATAATCCTCTCCTCCTGGATATTCTTTTTTCTAGGTTTTTGAGACACCCCTGTTTCTCCTGGCTCTGATGCTCCAACTTATCTTACTGCTCCTTCTCTGTCTCCTTTGCTGGATCCTCCTCCAGATCATGCACTGTAACAATAGGTGTCCTTCAGCATCCTTGACTGGATATTCTTCTCTTATTCTATGTTACTTCACTTGGTGATTTCATCAACAGTTCCCATTGAATTAATTACTATCTCTATTCTGATGATCTTCAAATCTACCTTTACTTCCCTAATCTCTCTGAAACTCCAATCTTGAATCTCCCACTATCCTTCAAACACCTTGAACTAGATGTCTACTAGACATTTTAAATTAAATATGTCCAAAACAGGACTCATTTTCTTTCTCCTTCAATCCTCCCCCTTCAACCTTTTCTTATTAGTGTGGAGAGAAAAAAAATACAAATTCAGCCATGCAACCTACTAATCATCCTCAAATCCTCATTATCTTTCTCCACTCCCAAATCCAGCAGATTTCACCTTTATAACATCTCTCTAATCTACCTTTTCTCTTTTGATACTGCCAGTATTCTAGCCTAGTCCTCATTACTTCATATCTTGACTATAGAAATATAGTACTGATGGAAATGACTGCCTCAGGTCTTTTCCCACTCCAATCCATTCTCTATTTAACCACTAAGGTAACTCTCCTAAAATACGAATTTGATCATGTCATCACCCCACTCGGTAAAATCCAGTGGCTTCTTATTTCTTCCTGTTGTGTATTTCAAAAAAGAACAGAACAGAGGTCTGTTGTTGCTGTGTTGTTTTGTTGTTGTTGTCTTTGCTCTTCATTCTCAAAGAAGACTGTGACATCAGGGAGTTTTTATATGGCTCACAGTTTGATTTGAGTGAGACAAAGATCTGCTTACAATATCTGTAGATCTGAAAAAAAGTGTTTGACACTGTCAGTCAAATGAGGCCTTATGGACAATTATGCTGAAATTTGGTTACCCAAAGAAGTTCATCAGTATTTTACATCAATTTCCTGACAGCATACTTGCCCATGTTGTAAATAACAGACAATGCTTCCAGGCTTGTTATGTGCTTGCTCCCATTCTTTTTAACATGATGTTTTCAGCCATGTTGTTCAATATTTTCAAAGAGGATGAACACAGCATCAAGGTCAGCTACCACACTGATAGTAAATTATCTTCTTATATCTTAGACCAGAGACGTTGATTAGGATTGTGCATCAGTTGCATGATGGCATTCTTTCACAGGTTCTAGATAATAAATGATTATCTCACGCTTCTTTAGTCACCAATAGAGTGAATCAGGGTTATGTGTTGACTCCAGTGCTTTTTGGCAAGATGTTTTAAGCTATGTTTTGGACACCTTCAACAAGGATGGCAATGGCATGAAGGTCAGCTACCTTACTGAGGATAGATTATCTAAATTGAAAAGGCTTCAAGTCAAGACTAAAGTAGAGGAAAAGTTGATGGATGATTTTTGTCCACAAATTATTGTGAATGAAATGCAGGATTAGATGTTATAAAATATAGATTCATTCTGTGGGCATGGACTTATTTAGCCATAATAACTGAAACAAGAAAACAACTTCTCCACCAGTCAGAACCACATCATCCATATATGAAACCATGGATCACAGCGAATGAAGAAACTTTGAAAGCTATGCATAAGTTCACTTAGCTTGGAAATATACTTGCTAGGACTATATATCCACATACATACCTACATACATATACATATACATATATATGTATGTATCATGAGGTTGATGCAGGCATTGTCAGATCTAGTTCAGTGTTTGGGAGGTTCTGAAGAAAAGTGTGGGACAGAAAAATTACACTGCCTACTAAACTGAAGTGCTATACAGCTATTTTGCTAACCTCATTTTTTCTAATCCTGGGAAAGCTTGACCATATACCGGCTCCATGCCAGGAAATGGAATTGTTTCTATTTGAATTTTCTCCAGAAGTTTTGAAGATCACTTGGCAAGAAGAAGCATTGGAGACTGAGTACTTTCTTGAGCTTAACTCTCACGTATTCAAACCCCTCTTCAGAGATGACAACCCCAATGAGCTGGCCACAGTGTTTGAAATGGCAAAAATATATGTGCTGAAAAAAACTATGTTATGGAGAATTCACACAAAATGAGTAGTCACACAAATGTCAGAATTAATGATATAAGGACACTCTCAAGTTCTCTGTGAAGAACTTTGCAATTGATTGTGAGACATTGGGGACACTGGCACAGAACTGCCAGTTTGACATGCCTACATTAAAGAAGGTGCTATGCTCTATAAACAAAGCAGAAATATGACAGTTCAAAACCAATGTGAGATGTGCACTTTTACTCTATCTCCCTCTCAAATAGTCCTAGGGACTGTCTGTGTCCAACCTGTGATAGAGCTTTCTGAGTTGCAATTATTTTATTCAACAATAGCCGGATACACTGTATCTTAACTTCAACATAGTGATGTCATTTTGGTCCTTCTTCAAGAATGCAGAGTAACCACTACCCAACACATAATATTCATCTAATAGCATTGCTTTCCTGGCAATTCTGCCAATGAGAAACCATGTCTTAGCTCTAGGAATTCTCTCTGGCAGTTCTCATGCCTGGAATACTCTCTTCCCTCTGCTCCAAATAGTGATATCCTTGACTTCCTTTTAAGTCCCAACTAAAATCTCAAATCTTATTGAAAGACTTCTCCAAATTTTATCAATTCCAGTGTCTTTCTTATGGTAATTATTTCTTATTTATCTTGTGTATAACTTATTTTACAAATATTTGATTCCATTTTCTCTCCCTTACTAAATTGTAAGGTTCTTGAAAATTGTCTTTTCTCTCCTTTGGTTTCTCAATGCTTAGCACAGTGACTGGTATGTAGAACGCATTTAATAAATATTTATTGGATTATTTAATTGAAACACATCCCCCCCCTTCCAAGGCAGGCTTTTTTTTTTCACTTTTGGATCACTCTAAATATGAAGACAATTGACATCACTTTAGCTTACAAATCCTCCATATTGCAGGGTTTACTCATGTTGCACTCTGTGTTCACTAAGACAGCACAATTCTTTTAAGTTAAATTTTACACTATCAATGACTCTTTTACGTTGTACAGATTAAATTTATTTGATTATAAATATTTATAAATTTATTCATGAAAAACTTTGTATTTAAAGTGGGTATTATAATCTTAGCTTGTGAAGATCTTTTGAATATCTCTGTTATATTTCAGCTTGGTAATTATTGTTCCCTATAATTTATTATGTAACAAATTAGAAAAATGAAATAATTACAATATACACAATGCACAAAGTTTCTTTCCTCCAACTTATTTTTTTTTCTAAAGAAAGTTTTTTTCTTTTACAACTTTTTTCAATTCACTCATATAATCCCAGACTTAATAGTTGTAATAGGAATTTAATAATGCCAAAGAAAGCAGAATTTGATTTTATTATTTTTATAATAAAGAATACATTTTTATTATCCATAGTGGGAGAGAAATATTGATTCCCCCAAGACATTCTGCTTTTAATTTATCATGGTAGCTCAAGTGTTTACCTTAATATTCTTTGTTTGAAACTATCCTTCTGTTTCCAGAGATACAGTCTAATGGACCTGTGAAAGGTCATAAAGAACCCAATTTTCCCCATCATCTTTTCATATGCACACTTAGCATGTCCAAAAATAAAAAGTAAATAAACAGAAGGAAAAAAGAATAGAAAAGAATGAGTAAACAAGGCCCTTGAGCGAAAATAGCTCCAAGATAACGTAAAAGAAAAAAATGGCAATTAGCAATTAAGGGGTGGGAGAAGCCTCTAAAATAATAAACATTGGATGTTTAATAAGATCATTAAAAGATAATCACCATAAGGTCATAAAAATATTTCCATGGATGACTTAGTAAATAGGGCATAAAAAGTAAGATACAATGAATTGAAAAATGTAGTATTAGAATTCCAGGCCCCTTGTTTGTTCTACTATTATGCTCCAAAACATTTAAGAACATTACAATGGGCTATGAATAGGCTACACATTTTTAACACAAGGACTAAGGGGGGAAAAATCTTGTTTCTAAAGTTTGACCTAACTAAAGTTATGCCAATGATATCCGGATAATATGTGGCTTCTTACCCTCATTTATATTCCACTTCTCTAATATCTCCACTCTTCTTTGTTTTTTTCTTCCTAGTTAAAAGATTAAAGTGCTTGGCTTTTGCTTCATTTGTAAAAACACTGAATTATATAAATGCTTTAATTATTGGAAGTGCAGATTTTTTTTAGCTGTAAGGAGTAAAGAACTTCTTTGTTAAAATGAAAACTCAGAGCTCAAAACATTTTTAAAAAATTATCTATATAGAGTTTTAAATTTTATTTTTTTTATTTTTCAATTAATTGACACTACTTTTTTCTTCTCCCTCATACCTTCTCCTCACAACTCATATACCACAATATATTAGAAAAGAAAAAAATCCAAAGTACTTAAAGCAAATATTAATAATAAAGCAAAGAAAGAAAAAAATAATTCTGCATTAAACACTTTTGAACATGTATGTCTCTTTCTGCATCTTGAACTACTGCCACTTTATCAATAGACATGCAGTATGTATCAGCATCAGCCCTTTGGAATAATGGTTGAATATTGCACTGATGAAAACTCTCAAGTTTTCAAAGCTATTTATTTTTGCACTCTAAATATTAACTCAGTCCTTCTTATGTCAATGACATTCATATGATATTTCCTAGGTTTTTCTGGAAGGATCCCTCGTATTTTTTCTCATAGCATAGAAGTTTTTGATTACACTCTTTTAATGTAAATTTCTACTTATGGTACAAATTTTTTACTGTAGTAAAACAAATTTGTAACGAAAATCAACAACATAGAAAAATGGGATATTTGATTAACAGAATGGAATAAAAGGGGAAAGAGCATTCTTTAGCTTAAGGTCCAATTGGCAAGGACTGCAAAAAAACACACAAAATGAAGCCAAGATAACACAACAAAGAAAAGACTTGCAAAAATTAAAAGCAAAAATAAAGCCCCCAGAAGCCAGAATTTAGTGGGATAAACTAAAGAAAATTATCACATTACTTGAAAATTCAAAATTACACCTATACTTCTATCTATATCCATAGATATATGCATATTATGCTTTTTGTAAATAAAAATTTATTTATTTAACTTTTTACATTCATTTTCACAAAATTTTGGGTTCCAAATTTTCTTCCCTTTTATCCCCTCCCTCAACCCCAATACACCAACCATTCTAATTTTCCCTATCATCAATCTGCCCTCTCTTCTATCATTCCTCCCTTCTCTTGTCCCCATCTTCTCTTTTGCCCTGTAGGGCCAGATGACTTTCTATTCCCATTAACTGTATTTCTTATTTCCTAGTAGCAAGAACAATACTAACCAGCTGTTCCTAAAACTTTGAGTTCCAAATTCTCCCTATGCCTCCCTCCCCACGCATTCCCTTTGGGAAGGCAGGCAATTCAATATAGGCTATTTCTCTGTAGTTTTGCAAATGACTTCGATAATAATCATGTTGTGTAAGACTAACTGTATTTCCCTCCACCCTATCCTGCCCCCCATTGTTTCTATTCTGTCTTTTGATCCTATCCCTCCCCGAATGTTGACTTCAAATTTCTCCCTCCTCCCATTGCCCTCCCTTCCATCATCCCCACCCCTTGCTTATCTCCTTCTGCCCCACTTTACTGTATTGTAATTCCTATTGTAAGATAGGTTTTCATACCAAAATGAGTGTGCATTATATTCCTTCCTTTAGTCGAATGTGATGAGGGTAAACTTCGTGTTTTTTTCTCAGCTCTCCTCTTTTTCCCTCCACTAAAAAGTCTCCTGCTTGCCCCTTGAATGAGATATAATTTACCCTATTCCATTTCACCCTCTTTCATCCAACTGCATTTCTCTCTCAACATTTACCTTAATTTCTTTTAAGATATGGTCCCATCATATTCAATTCATTCTGTGCTCTCTGTCTCTGTGTATGCGTGCATGTGTGTATGTGTGTGTGTGTGTGTGTGTACGTGTGTGTGTGTGCTCCCACCAACTACCCAGATACTGAAAAGTTTTAAGAGTTACAAATATTGCCTTTCCATGTAGGAATGTAAACAGTTCACCTTTGGTGAGTCCCTTGTGACTTCTCTTTGCTGTTTACTTTTTCATGCTTCTTCTCATTCTTGTGTTTGAAAGTCAAATTTTCTTTTCAGCTCTGGCCTTTTCATCAAGAATGCTTGAAAGTCCTCTGTTTCATTGAAAGACCATATTTTCCCCTGAAGTATTATACTCAGTTTTTCTGGGTAGGTGATTCTTGGTGTGACTCCTAGTTCCTTTGACTTCTGGAATATCCTATTCCATGCCCTTTGATCCCTTAATGTAGAAGCTGCTAGATCTTGAGTTATCCTCATTGTATTTCCACAATACTGGAATTGTTTCTACCTGCTTGCAAGATATTCTCCTTGACCTGGGAATTCTGAAATTTGGCCACAATATTCCTAGGAGTTTCTCTTTTTGGATCTCTTTCAGGTGGTGATCAATGGATTCTTTCAATACTTATTTTGCCCTCTGGTTGTAGAATATTGGGGCAGTTTTCCTTGATAATTTCATGGAAGATGATGTCTAGGCTCTTTTTTTGATCATGACTTTCAGATAGTCCCATGATTTTTAAATTGTTTCTCCTGGATCTATTTTCCATGTCAGTTGTTTTTCCAATGAGATATTTCACATTCTCTTCCATTTTTTCATTCTTTTGGTTTTGTTTTGTGATTCCTTGGTTTCTCAGAAAGTCATTAGACTCCATCTGTTCCATTCTAATTTTGAGAGAACTATTTTCTTCACTGAGCTTTTGAACCTCTTTTTCCATTTGGCTCATTCTGCTTTTGAAAGCATTCTTCTCCTCATTGGCTTTTTGAACCTCTTTTGCCAATTGAGTTAGCCTATTTTTCAAGGTGTTATTTTCTTCAGCATTTTTTTGGGGTCTCCTTTAGCAAGGTATTGACCTGTTTTTCATACTTTTCTTGCATCTCTCTCATTTCTCTTCCCAGGTTTACCTCCACCTGCCTACCTTGATTTTCAAAATCGTTTTTTAGCTCTTCCAAGGCCTGAGCTCACCCGACATCCCCCAGGGATGTCTTAGGTACCGAGGCCCCGCCCTCCACGTCTTTCCCTGATGGCAAGAATATGTCCTCATCATCAGATCCGAAAGTCGGGATCATTTGCATCTGTTCAAAAAAACTCTCTATAGTCTTATTTTTCTTCCCTTTTCTAGACATTTTTCCAGCCAGTTACTTGACTTCTGATATTCCTGTCCACCCCCGCCTAGATCCGCCCAGCTAGTGCTTTGAGTCTGAGATTCAAATGGGCTTTTTGCAGCATGCTCGGCTGCTGTTCAATGTGAGCTTTGGTTCTGATGCTGGGGTTGGGGCTGGGCCGCCTCCCAGGCTCAGTTCCCTCAGGGGTTTTATGCAGAGACCTTAGGAAATGGAGCGGGTGGGGCAGGCCCATCTCCCAGGCTCAGCTCCTTCAGGTGGTTTATGCAGAGACTTTCAGTAATGAAGATCCTGCCTGCTGCTGGGGGAGTCCTGGGCCGCCCCCGCAGCTGCCGCCTCTGCCTCCGCTGCTTCCTGCCCCTGTCTCTGCCTCCACCAATTCCTCCTGAGGGGGTCCGAGCCACGGAGACACCCCGCTCCCCTCTTGGTCAGCCCAGGCGTGTCTCTCACTGACCTGTAGTGTCTGTGGGTAGAGGGACCTTCCAGGCCACCGGAGCTTCCGTCCCTGAAGTTTGGTTGGATCAGCTTCTCTGGGACCGTGGCCAGGGCAGCAGGGGGGTGGAGTCTGCTTTCTGGGGTGGACGGAACCTGGGGATGGCTCTCCAGGGCTCTCTGGAACGGAAATCTCTTCCATTATGTTTCTGCACACCCTGCAGTGATCCAGAACTTCTGGGGAGCTCTTCTTACATTAAATCTATGGGCTGTGGGTTCGGAGCTCGCATACGTGTGTCTTTCTACTCCGCCATCTTGACTCTGCCCAGCTATTATTGTTCATAAGCAAATATGAGTGGATCCAGGCTTTTTTTTTCCCCTGACTTATTTCCTTGTTCAATGCCTAGTCTTTGAAGGACATTACTGAACTCTTCAAAAATTTACCTCACCTAGAACATGTTATTTAGGAGGATTCCTGTCATTGTGTTTTACTTAGGTTCAGGTAGGTTTAAATAATTTGATTAGATTCCCCAAGGCTGGGGATAATTTAGAATAAAGTTCATTGGAATAGGTCCAGCCCCTGATTGTATTATCCATTCTCTCTCATTACTTGTTAACAAATCAGAGTTGCTTGCCACTCTCAGCAATACCCACTCTTACAAGCGCATAATCTGTGAGCCCACCAACATGGGATTCTTGGTGCTTTGATCTCTTTTCTCAACAAAATATTATCATTGTTAATAAAATAATTAATTACCCCAAAACTGTCTTGAGCTTATAAAATGTCACATATGGAAGTACATACATACTTGTCGAGCTGTGTACACATGCATATGCATATACATGTAAATACACCCAGAAACAATGGGTAAGTCTGTATTTAACGTGTATATAGGGAACACACAAATATGTATATGAATTTGCATTATACAATATCATCTTTGTTTATATATACATTCATGTGTAGATGTGTACCTGTATGAATATCCATCCATATGTACATGTGCATGTATACATTAAGTATGTGTGTGGAGATACATCTATCTATCTATCATCTATCTATCTATCTATCCATCTCACAATTAGTAACAGATGAGACAGTGAAGAGAGCACAGCTATGGAGTTAGGAGGACCTGAGTTCAAATTTGGCAGCAGACACTTGAACTTTACCAGTAGAGTTGCCCTGGGCAAGTCACTTAGCCCCAATTGCCTCACCAAATACAAAATAAGACAATTAATGACAGATAGGGAATTTGGAAAAAAAAAATCATAGATAGTCTTACCAAACACATTCACCATTGTCATGGAGGAAATACAGAATATATTCTAAATTAGAGAAGCATTATCTATGGACTGTGACATTGTCTATATGTTCTGGTTGGTACATGATATTGGGCTGGTTGTATTATGTCTTGGATCTTTGTCAAAACTGTTGGAATTGATTTGGAATCACTAAAGACATTTTGGCTCAACAACCTACTTTGGTGGATATGTACAACTAAGTGGCACAGTGAATAGAGTGCTGGAAATGAAGCCAGGGAGATTCTTCTTCCTGAATTCAAATGTGACCATAGATAATGCTAGCAATGTGACACTGAACCTTGGTAAGTCACTTAACCTTGCTTGCCCCAATTTATTTATCTGTAAAATGAACTGGAAAAAAAATGACAAACTAGTATCTTTGACAAGAAAAGTCAAAATGTGGTCATGAAGAGTTGAACATGACTGAAACAAATGAATAATAAATCTAAATTGAAAAATTGAAGTTGATTAAAATATATATTTTAAAGATTGCTACATATAATTTAATTGATCCCTCTGAGTTATTGAGTAATTTTCACTAGAAAGCTCAGAGTCCACATTTCCATAAAATCTATGAAGTTATTTAGTTCAGTTTTTAGAAGCTAATGTCAACAGTAATGGAATCATTTACTTTATACTTTAGTTAATGACTTTGTTGGTATTGTTGCACTTTATGAAGAAGTAGAATAAAAAAAGAGCTCAATTTAAAACACAACTTCGTGTATATATAATTTAACACCATTTACTTTCTAATACTCCAAACTTCTTAGTCAATACAACAAAAGATATAATTGCATAGATATTCCCATGCAACTGAGAAATACAGCATTAATATGCATCATCTAGTAAGATACTAATTAATAGATATTTATTTTATTATATAAAGCAATTATAGGATTATAACAATGCCTTTCCATCTTTAACTAAATTTAAGTAGTATTCTTAAATATTTCATTTAATCACCAATCAATGCCTTTTTTTTTTAACTAATCATCTTATAGCCTTCCTCTTCCCTCTTCTTCTGTAAGGATTTGATTGCAATTTTTGTAACATTTGCAAAACAAAAGAGATCTGAATGCCTTGGAACCTAGACTTCATGTTTCTCATTGTGTCTCATGATTTTGCTGCTCTTCGTCTTTGCAGTGATTCCTTTCTATGACAGTAGAGTGAAAACTACATTTTTGCCAAAATTCCCAAATACCCCAAATGTAACTAAAATATGCACTGAACAAATTCTCAGAAGAAAAGCCAACAGAACATCACAGTGAATCATTTTCCCCCTTAGCCTAGAGCTGCATAGGAATACATAAACACTGGCATCAAGCTGGTCATAAATGTAATATGGTCATGCTGGCAATGAGTCTGTGAGGTAACAGTAGGAGAAGTAAGTACCAAGGAATTATAAGAGAGCTGATCACCTGGTTAGAAAGAGATTCCAGATGACCCCCATATTAGTAATGGGAGAAGAATCAGACACTATTTGTCAACTTTATCACCCATTGCCCAACTCAAGATGGCAGATCCAGAGTAGAGAGGTTTGGTTTTATTAACTAAAGAGCTAAGGAAATGTTGGGGTAAGGATCACAGCACAGACCAGGAGGGCTGTGACCAGACTTCTCTCTAAAAAAGAAATCTACCATACTAACAGGGAATCTTAAGAAATAAAATCAGAAGAAGACAATGACTTGAAAATACCTGCTAACCAAAACTCAAAGAAAAATAGAAATGATTTCATTCTTTTTCTATATACTTAAAATGAAACAGAAAATTACTTGTACTATGTAGAGGTAGTTCATTTGCTAGGTGTGCTGACAAGTATGTATTGACCAATAAATAAAGAATAAGTGGTTACTTAGAATTTGAGATAGAAACCTCTTTAAAAGATACCCAAAAATGGTCATCTCAAAAAACGACTGGAATTAAATTGAGCAAGTTCATTTCTCCACTCCTTAATTCCAGAATGTTTTTCTTCTTAACATCTTAGTTCATCAAGAAGACAAACTCAAAAAATCAAGATTAGTCATGAGGATGTATACTTCATCATTTGCATTTTGCCTGAAGTCACCACATCCTTCAGACACTATTAAATCTCCTAAAATCTAGACCAAGATGAAAAGATGACATACTTCTTGATAGCAAATGCCATATTCAAATATTTCCTTTGTCACCACCACTTACAGCAACTGTTTCTCCTCCTTTAAAATTTACTGTAAAACTTTTTCGTTAACTAAGGCTATATAAGTAATTTTCTTTCCTTTATGATAATTTATTACCTGACTTACAATCTACCACTTTGTCCAAACACCTGATCCTTGGCTTCTTAATTTCTTAATTTAATGAACTTTATCTCTATTCAACCTCATTTGCACAAGGTTTAACATTTTCTTCCTGGGCTTATTACATTTTAGTATGGGAAAAATGCTTTTACACACACACACACACACACACACACACACACACATATACAAACATTGCTGAAATGGGGGATTCATGGGTGAGGAACATTTTACATAATTTATATATTTTTTTCTATTGATGTTGGTTAAAGTTTTTCTTTTCTTCCTTTTATTTTTTCCATTAAGAATATCTCTATACAGGTCTCTTAAAGTTGGCAGGAGTATGATTCAATTGGTATGTATAAAGAAATATGAATAAAAATCTATTTTCTAAAGATATCTTCACAAATTTTATTTCCACAGCAGAATGTGGTAGAATTTAATTCCTCTTAACTTCTTATACTGTTCAAAATTTATTGCGTATTCTAGGAATCTTTTAAGACTTTTCAGTACTTTGATAATAAATTTCAGTCTCTATTAATGTAGTATAAGCTGCATCAAATGGAATAAAAATAACTACACTTGGTAATAGAACTCTGAGTTTGCGGTGGGGAGGAATGACAATATTATTAGTACCTTAGAGTAAGAGAGTAACAATTCACTTATCTGGGGCAGAAGCCTGATTCTGAGAAAGGGTGATAAGCTTTCTTCCTTGAAAAAACAACTTTTCTGGGACATTCTAAGTTGTTCGGACTCAGAATGTGGGTGTGGTTACTCAAATTTGCATGAGAACAATTGCACTATATTGGAGTGAATAAAAACAAAACACGGTCCATTTCAGTAATGTATAAATGAAAATTTTAAGAATGAGAGGATTCTTAGGGAAATATGGATTCCAAAACTTGGCCTGTGATTTTGTTACAAATCAAATTTACCTGATCATAAACAAAAGAGTTGAACTATAGTTTACTAACAATAAATTGAGCAAAGGTGACGTCATTTGTGGAAAGGATTAAATATCTAAGTCCACTGATACAACAGAGAGGAGAAACAGAAGATTTTAGAACTTAGTAAAGAAAATGATACTCTCAAATGACTTCTTGTTCCTGGGCAAAGTAAATTCAGCAGATCAGAGGAACAGCTTGGAAAGAGATTAAGAGAAATCATCCAGTGGAGCAATTATTTTGGATAAGACAGTGTTCAAGTACATTTAGTCAAGCACAGCTTGGATAAGTTCAGAGTAATAGTGGAAGCATTTATTCAACATATAATCTAAATTCCTCAGGATCCTTTTTATGTACAATTATTGGGTCAGGAAAAAAGGTACTGATGTGTGCAAATCCAGAGTTATGCATTGATCTCAGAATGTGGTGTGTCCTTCTTTCAATTATAGCTTTTTCTAAAAGTGTTCTCACTCTCCTTTACTGACATTGTTTGCATAGGTACGAGGATGTGACTTAGGTTTATGTGTGGTTTGTGGTGTAGTTATTCTTCCATTACTTGGTTTAATATGATCATCTCTGGAGGACATAGCTGAGAAAAGGCAGGTACTCACCTGAGCTCTCCCTCAAATCTCTCCAAGTTACTTTAAATAATGCCTTGAACAAAATTTCGAGCAATAGAACCCATGACAGAATGAAGTGAAAAGAAATTTGCAGCCCAAGACAACTTGCAAGGTTTGCAGGAATGTTCTGCTGTACCAGGGTGAGAGTGGACAGGAGTCCAGCACAGGTCACACCAGGGAAGACCATGTGCCAAGAAAATGGGAATAGGCCTTGTAGGTGACTCAATCAATGGAAACAGTGACAGATTTCAGACCTCTCAGCCTACAGAATGTAAAGGGGCCAGACAGCTGAATAACTGGATGATTGGTCAAATGAAAACTGTTTCTGATGATTTAAAAAAAAAAATATATGACCCTATTTTTTAAATTAATAGATGGGCTGTCAGAGGCTTAACAAATATTGGATAAATTTTTCTGCATCTCTGGTGTGGATCAATTACATAATTGGTAATATATTAGCCAGGATCATTACAAATGAAACACATTCATCATTTGATGGTTAATTTCCTTATGATCTACCAGATATCAGCATCTTAAACACTTTTGTCATAAGATTCTAGAATTTGACCCAAAAAAAGTACCATAGAGACAATTTTACAGGTGGGGAAATAGTAATCCCCCCTCCCTCAACGACTCAGTAATTTACCCATGATTATAATACTAGTTAGTTGAAAACCTGGGAGTAGAAGGATTCATTTATATTATAAGGTCCATTTCCAGATTTTTCTTTTACAAGTATTCACTCTAGGTTCCAGTCTATAGTGTTTGCCATCAGTCTCATCCTGTGTTGTTCAGTCTCACTCCTTTGCTTGCGCCCAGACCAACCTAAACTCTATTCTTAAAATAAACTATTCCTCATCTTCTCCTGTCACTATTCTCCAACTCCTTAAAAATCTAAATCACGTTTCATTTCTTTCCTGAACCTGTCCTTGGTTGTCTCCTCTGACCTCTAGCAAAAAAGGATTTCTTCCTCTTCAAATTTCTTACGGCTGCTTGCAGTGGCTTTCTTTCTTGTTCTTATCTGACTTTCAGCATATCATAAATACTTATGTACACATTTGAGTAAATGAGATTGTAAGGTCCCTGTGAGAAAGGTGATAATAATAATGATAATAATAATGATAATGATAATGATAATAATTCAAGTAGTTAACATTTATATGGGGCTTTAAAACTTGCAAAGAACCTTATATGAATTACCTCAAATGATTCTTGTATATCACTATGAAGTAAATACGTTTATTATGAAGATGTGAAGACCACAGGTGAGGGGATAACTTATCCAGGGTCACATAGCTAGTACAAAAAAGAATCTGAGGCAAGATTTAAACTTAGCTATTCCTAACTCCAAAGTGAACATTTTATCCAGTGTACCATCCATCTCTATTTCATACTTACCTGTTTCCTCAGCTTTAGTCAAAGTGCATTATGTGTGCTATTTGTGAAATATTTTCTTGAATTGAATAAAATTGATGTGAACCAATATTTACTGACTCTCTATACAACGTTCTTTTCATTAAAGCATAAAAGGTTAGACTGCTAGATTTCCCTTCCTTCAAGTTGTTCATCATGATATTAGAAAAATATTTAGGGAAGCAATTAATTAAATGGCAATTAACAATTTAGTTATCAAGGTATAAGTAACTAAGGTGTAATTTTATGGCCTGAAACAGTTCATATATTCCTCAGTGTACCTAGTCGCCTTGGAAGGAGTGTTGTAAATCAGGCTACCAATCAGCTTTTATTAAATGCCTAATATATTCCATGTACTGTATAAGGTGAAAGAGAAATAAATATAAAAATAAACATATATACCTGTGTAAATGTTACATTGTGGAAGGGAGAATAGCTTATACAAATTATAATTACATCAAAATATGTCAACTAAGTATCCATGAAGATGGTACTTCTAGGGGCATTAGAAAAGTTTTTACATGCCAGGACATGCTTCAACTGAGATTTGTGTGGATTGTCTCATTGAAATATACGCCTTGCATATTTTTTACAAGCTAAATAAGACATTGACTTAGAGTTAATATTCTTTCTCAGGAAGAAAAGGAATCCCATGATCATGTAGACATTTTCTGTAGGACAGTTTTCAATAAAAACAAAAAAATAGGAAAGGAGAATCTGACCAAATTTTGGAGGTGCGGAATCGAGTGGGAGACAGACGGTGACGGATTCGGAGCTCAGGTGGGACTGGAAGGTCCACGGGAAGGATCTGTTCCGCGGGGGTGAACCCACAGCGCACAGCGCAGCGTGGCCAGCACAGCACGGCCAGCGCAGCAGAGCAGAAGAGATCCGAGAAACCTGAGTGGCGGGCAGAACCAGAGGAGCAGCACCAGGGGTGGGAGACAAGCCAAACGGAGTCAGTGAGAGCCCCAGAGCGCCAGATATCAGTGCAGCAGCTCCTGAGACCTTCAGCCCGAAGATCAAACTTCGGTAAGTCACTTACTTGAACTTCTGGGAGCCAGGATGGCGGAGTGATCAGCTAATGCTCTCTCCTTCCTCCTTGATGACCGTGAAAGAACCATAAAATATATCCCCAGAAAAATCCCAGATCAGTAGAAATAGAAGAAGGAGACCAATAGTTTCATAACACCTGAGATGAGGAAAATAGCTAAGGGGGATTCCTCATACGGTGGCAGAGGCAAACCTGAAGGACAGAGGACCTAGGGCAGAGAAAACTCGCACTAGGACCCAGGCAAGCCTCACCACCGGGAGAGGAGACCCAGGAGGGTTGGGAACACGCATTAGCATCTAGGCGAGCCTCAGCACTCCAGGGGAATCAGAAAGACAATAGGGCAGCTGGGATTACCAGCCCCTGAGCTTGCCTTTGCCTCAATTCAGCAGAGATCTCCTAGGACCAGACCATCCCTCCCCCACACTTAACAAGCTAAACCCTAGGCTGATCAGGGAAACACCAAACAAATACCTGCTTTTAGCTTTTTCACACATCAGCTCAGCAAAAAGTTCTCTAGCTTCTGACTGAAAGAACCAGAAGCCACAACACTCAATCAAAATCATGAACAGGAAAAAGAAGAGGGCCGAAACAACCATAGAATCTTTCTATGGGGATAAGGACCAAAACACAGGCCCTAAAGAGGTCACAGCTGAGACTGTACTTCCATCTGAAAACTGTACTTCCATCTGAAACTTCAGAAGGGACTATGAACTATTCGCAAGTACAAGCAGCTCTCCTGGAACAGCTGAAGAAGGAAATAGAAGATAAACTGGCCAATGATTTTAAAATTATTAAGAAAGAATTCACTGATGAGAACATCTCCTTGAAAAGAAAAATTGAACAAATGGAAAAAGAAGTTCAAAAATTAACTGGAGAAAATAAATTCCTGAAAGGCCAAATGGAAAAGGAAGTACAAAAATTAACTGGAGAAAATAGCTTCTTAAAAGGAAAAATTGGGCACATGGAAAAAGAGATACAGAAGTTAACAGAAGAAAACAATGTGATGAAGATTAGAATTGGGCAAGTAGAAACTAACGACTCAATGAGACAGCAAGAATCAGTCAAACAAAATCTAAAGAATGAAAAGATAGAAGAAACTGTAAAATATCTAATTGGAAAAAGAACTGACCTGGAAAATAGATCCAGAAGAGAAAACTTAAGAATTATTGGCCTGCCAGAAACCCAGGATGCAGAAAAGAGCCTGGACAATATCTTCCGGAAATCATCAAGGAAAACTGCCCAGAAGTACTAGATTCAGAGGGCAAAATAGTCATCGAAAGAATCCACCGTTCCCCTCCTGAAAGGGATCTCAAACTCAAAACCCCAAGAAATATAGTTGCCAAATTCCAGAGCTATCAAGTGAAGGAGAAAATATTACAAGCAGTCAGAAAGAAACAATTTAAATATCAAGGAGATACAATCAGGATTACACAGGACCTTGCAGCTTCTACATTAAAAGACAGAAAGAATTGGAACCCAATATTCCATAAGGCAAAGGAGCTGGGACTGCAACCAAGGATCAACTACCCAGCAAAGTTCAGCATAACATTTCAGGCAAGGAGAAAGTCATTCAACGAAGTAAGGGATTTCCAGAGTTTCCTGACCAAAACGCCAGAACTTAATAGACAATTCGATCTTCAAATACAGGTCTCAAGAGAATCATAAAAAGGTAAACAGTGGGGGGGGGGGGAACAACTTGCTACTCAATGAGGGCAAGTTGTTCACCTCCCTATGAGGGAACATGATATCTGTTTATCTTGAGAACTGTGCATCTATTAAGAAATATAAAAGGGATAAGCATGGGGGAACGGGTATAAAGTAAATGATATCATGATAAAAAATGTGATTTAAGTATGAGAAGGGAGTGTAATAGGAGGTGTGAAAAGGAGGAAGCAGAAAATGGCAAATTACATCACAAGAAGAAGTACAAAATCATAGTAGAGGGAAAGAGGGGAGGGAGATGAGCATTGTGTGAGAGGTACTCTCATCGGATTTGTTTAAAGGACGGAACAATAAACTTAAGTAGAAAATCCTAACTAGCTCTATAAGCAGTGGGAGGGCAAGGGGGAAGAAAGGGGAGGGAGGCAAAAGGGAGGGAAGAAGCAATAAGAGTAAAGGGGAGTTAAAGGGAGGGGGGCTAAAAGAAAGAGGGGAAGGCAGCAAGAGGAGGTAGTGAAAAGTAAATACTAGCGAGGAGGGGAAGGGAGACAGCAGAGCTAAAAGCACAAAATGGTGGGAAAGAAGATGGAGGGAAATACACAGATTGTAATCATAACTGTGAATGTGAATGGAATGAATTCTCCCATAAAACGGAGACGGATAGCAGAATGGATTAAAAGCCATAATCCAACAATATGCTGCTTGCAAGAAACACATTTGAAACGGGGGGATACACATAGGATAAAGGTTAAAGGATGGAGCAGAATATATTGTGCTTCAGCTGATGTAAGAAAGGCAGGAGTAGCAATCCTAATCTCAAACAAAGCAAAAGCAGAAATAGATCTAATGAAAAGGGATAAGGATGGAAACTATATCCTGCTAAAAGGTACCATAGACAATGAAGCAATATCATTACTAAACATGTATGCTCCAAGTGGTATAGCATCCAGATTCTTAGAGGAAAGATTGAGGGAGTTGAAGGAAGAAATTGACAGCAAAACTATACTAGTAGGGCACCTCAACCTCCCTCTTTCTGAACTTGATAAATCTAACCTCAAAATAAACAAGAAAGAGGTTAAGGAGGTAAATAAAACTCTAGATAAGGTAAATATGATAGATCTTTGGAGAAAATTGAATGGGAATAGAAAGGAATATACCTTTTTCTCAGCAGTACATGGAACATTTACAAAAATTGACCATGTACTAGAACATAAAAATCTCACAATGCAGTGCAGAAAGGCAGAGATAATCAGTGCATCCTTCTCAGATCATAATGAAATAAAAATTATATGTAATAAAAGGCCATGGAAAGATAAAGCAAAAATCAGTTGGAAACTAAATAATTTAATCCTAAAGAAGGAATGTGTTAAAGAAGAAATCATAGAAACAATCAACAACTTCATTCAAGAGAATGACAATAATGAGACAACCTACCAAATCTTATGGGATACTGCCAAAGCAGTTCTTAGGGGAAGTTTTATATCTTTGAATGCCTACATAAATAAAATAGAGAAAGAGAAGATCAGGGACTTGGGTATGCAGCTGAAAAAGCTAGAAAAAGAACAAATTGAAAATCCCCAAGAAAATACCAAATTAGAAATACTGAAAACCAAAGGAGAGATTAATAAAATTGAAATTAAGAAAACTATTGAATTAATAAATAAAACCAATAGTTGGTTTTATGAAAAAACTAATAAAATTGATAAACCTTTGGTCAATTTGATTAAAAAAAAGAAAGAAGAAAATCATATTACTAATATTAAAAATGAAAGGGGTGAACTCACCTCCAATGAGGAAGAAATTAAAACAATAATTAGAAGTTAATTTGCCCAACTTTATGCCCACAAATTCGGTAATCTAAATGAGATGGTTGAATATTTTAAAAAATACAAATTGCCCAGATTAACAGAAGAGGAAATTGAATACTTAAACAACCCCATCTCAGAAAAAGAAATTGAACAAGCCATCAATGAACTCCCTAGGAAAAAATCTACAGGACCAGATGGATTCACAAGTGAATTCGATCAAACCTTTAAAGAACAGTTAATTCCAATACTATATAGACTATTTGGATAAATTGGGGAAGAAGGAGTACTCCCAAATTCTTTCGATGATACAAATATGGTTTTGATACCCAAGCCAGGAAGAGACAAAACAGAAAAAGAAAATTATAGACCTTTTTCTCTAATGAATACAGATGCAAAAATTTTCAACAAGATTTTAGCAAAACGAATACAGCATCTTATCAAGAGAATAATACATTATGATCAGGTAGGTTTCATACCCGGAATGCAGGGCTGGTTCAATATTGGGAAAACTATTAGCATTATCAATCATATCAACAACAAAACCAACAAAAACCACATGATTGCTTTTTTGTCCGACATCTTACCTTGGAGGCGGCAGCTGTAGGAGTTCTTGAAGCCTCACCATGCCGCCCAAGGACGATAAGAAGAAGAAAGATGTCGGCAAGTCGGCCAAGAAGGACAAAGACCCCATGAACAAGTCTGGGGGCAAAGCCAAGAAGAAGAAGTGGTCCAAGGGAAAAGTGCGAGACAAGCTCAACAATCTGGTCTTGTTTGACAAAGCAACATACGAGAAGCTGTGCAAGGAGGTCCCCAACTATAAACTTATCACCCCTGCAGTAGTCTCGGAGAGACTGAAGATCCAGGGCTCTCTAGCCTGTGCAGCCCTCCAGGAACTGCTTAGTAAAGGTCTGATCAAGCTGGTTTCCAAACGCAGAGCACAAGTGATATATACCAGGAACACCAAGGGTGGAGATGCTCCAGCTGCTGACGATGCATAACATGGTTCAATATTTTTATGTACATTTTCAAAAATAAACTTATTGGACTAAAAAACTATTGGACTGTGTTAGAAAAAAACATATTTTATTTACAATAACCATAACATTGTTAAGTTGTGGGGAAAGTTAATGTTTTACTTGATGGCAGGCTATTGCTTTGTTTCTGCTTTGAATTGATGCCTAGAAAGAGAGAAATTAAAAAATGAGCTTGAGGTCAGGTAAAAAAAAAAAAAAAAAGTTCTGATACTAGTGTTTAACTTACCGAGATTTCCATCGTCGTCCATTGTTCCAAACTCTGCCAAAGGAAGGCAGCCAGCCTGCACCTGTACTAGAGAAGTGATCAAAATTGGCCCCTACTCGGTCTGGAGGTAGCTTTCTCAATTTCTGCTTCTCTTCTGCAACGGGATAGGGAAGATTGCAGCATTAAGTGTGGTGAGAAAAATCAATCTTACCCTCCAACTCACTCACTTTCTTTGAGGAATTCTTCATAGGAAGGTCCAATCTGGTGTGCCGAGCTATTGCTGTCTTCATCATCCTGCAACAGCCATGGAGGGGTAGCCCCTAAACAAACAAGAATTTTAGGTCCAAGAAAGTTTGTGCATACCCTCAGAACCAGAATTAATTAAATTAAAATCTAAAAGCAAAAAAAAAAAACAAAACAAAACAAAACAAAACACATGATTATCTCAATTGATGCAGAAAAAGCTTTTGACAAAATACAACACCCATTCCTATTAAAAACACTGGAGAACATAGGAATAAAGGGAACTTTCCATAAAATAATAAGCAGTATCTACCTAAAACCTTCAGCAAGCATTATATGCAATGGAGATAAGCTAGAGGCATTTCCAATAAGGTCAGGGGTGAAACAAGGATGCCCATTATCACCATTATTATTCAGTATGGTACTAGAAATATTAGCAGTAGCAATTAGACAAGATAAAGAAATTGAAGGAATAAAAATAGCCAAAGAAGAAACTAAGTTATCACTCTTTGCAGATGATATGATGATATATTTAGAGAATCCCAGAGATTCAAGTAAAAAACTACTTGAAATAATAAACAACTTTGGCAAAGTTGCAGGTTACAAAATAAACCCACACAAATCTTCTGCATTCCTATATATTAGCAACAAAGTCCAACACCAAGAGATAGAAAGAGAAATCCCATTTAAAGCTAGAGTAGACACTATAAAATACTTAGGAGTTTACCTGCCAAAACAAACCCAGGGATTATATGAACACAATTACAAGACACTTTTTGCACAAATAAAGTCAGATTTAAGTAAGTGAAAAAACATCAGTTGTTCATGGGTAGGCCGAGCTAATATAATAAAAATGACAATTCTACCTACATTAATCTACTTATTTAGTGCCATACCAATTAAACTTTCAGATAATTATTTTCTAGAGCTGGATAAAATAATATCAAAATTCATTTGGAAAAACAAAAGGTCCAGAATATCAAAGGGACTAATGAAAAGAAATGCTTGGGAAGGTGGCCTAGCACTACCAGACCTCAAATTGTATTATAAAGCAGCAATTATCAAAACCACTTGGCATTGACTAAGAAACAGAGGGGTAGACAAATGGAATAGGATTGGCACTCAAGACACAGTAGGCAAGGAATATAGCAACCTCCTGTTTGATAAACCCAAAGATCCCAACTTCTGGGATAAGAACTCATTGTTCGACAAAAATTGCTGGGAAAACTGGTTAACCGTGTGGCGGAAATTAGGCGTAGACCCATGCCTGACACCATACACAAGAATAAAGTCCAAATGGGTACATGATTTAGGTATAAAGATTGATACCATGAATAAACTGGAGAAGCAAGGTATAGCGTATTTATCAGATTTATGGATAGGGGAAGAATTTTTTTTTTCTAAAGAAACGATAGAAAGCATTATGAAATGCAAGATGGATAATTTTGATTACTTTAAACTGAAAAGTTTTTGCACAGCCAAGCCCAATGCAACCAAAATTCGGAGGGATGTTGTAAATTGGGAAAAAATTTTTACAGCTAAGCTCAGGGATAAAGGCCTCATTTCTAGAATATATAGAGAACTGACTCAAATATATAACCATCCAAGTCATTCCCCAATTGATAAATGGTCAAAGGATATGAGCAAGCAATTTTCAGGGGAAGAAATCAAAGATATCTATAATCATATGAAAAAGTGCTCTAAAAAAAAATAACACTGAAAAGTGTTATTATAGAGGCAAATATACTAGTGGTGCCAAAAAACGAACAAAGCAATAGCCAGGCAGATGTAGTGCTAACACGATATTCACAGCTTCTATGAGTCTATGAATATTCCAGTGAAATTCTGAATCAGGAAATATCACACACTCTCCACATGGAAGAGAAAACCAAAACATTTATTCAGACACTAGAAAGCCAAATCCATTATGAAAACAAAAATCTATACACAATAACAATGCAGGGAACAATACTAGCCCCAAGACGTCCCCTTCCAAGCTTCCCACAAACCAACTCCATTAAACAAATCACAAACATGCTTCCCTTAAACAAAATGCCCTTCTCACACTCACAGCCAGCTGTGGGCTTGCCTTCATCCTTCAGTTCTGACTGCTATAATGACTAATTTCTTATTACCTCTGCTCTAGCTCCGTCTCTTTCTCTTCCACCCTTCCTATTCCATCCATTCTGCAAAGTCCTCCCACCATAGACTCCATGTGACTCATAATCATATGACTAAGGAATGCATGGACCTATTAAGGAATAAGAAAGATCCTTTATGGTAAGTGAATGATTATGAATAGAATAAATAGAACAGAAAACAAGAACAAGCAAATATATGTTTATTATAATGTTGGACGAAGAAAAGCAATTGTAAATTATAGGAAAATGCATGTACTGAACCCCTCCCCCCAAAATATTATGCTTAAAGATGAGAATATGCAAGCATTTGCTGAAACAAATACAATGGTCAAAGTGGCAATAACATGATAACTCGATTGCTATACTATATGAATTTCAATAAATGTGAGGGAAAGAAGAAAGTCACAAAGAAAGCAATCTTCATGAGAATATAGAGTAGGAAATGAGGGAGACAGGGAAAGGGAAATAATATCTTTATCAATTGTCCATTCTTAACTTAATCTTCCTCATTCTATCTCCCATCCCAAGAACTATACCAGGTCATGAGATGCAGCTAAAGCAGTCCTCCAAGTCAATAGCATATCCTCACAAACATACATTACCCATATAGGAAAAGGGAAAGTTAATAAACAGAACATGAATTTTTAAAGTTAGAAAATCAAAAAATAAAAAAATCTAAAATAAATACAAAAATAAATATAGAAATTAAAGGGGAAATAGGAAACTGGTAATTAGAAAAGGATAGAAATATATAAAATTAAAACCTGTTCCAAGGAAAAGACTAATAAAATTTATAAAACCTTAACTCCTTTGATTTAAGAGATA
Source organism: Bettongia penicillata ogilbyi (assembly GCA_023548195.1). NCBI lineage: Eukaryota > Metazoa > Chordata > Mammalia > Diprotodontia > Potoroidae > Bettongia > Bettongia penicillata. Next base: position 59,290 of record JAJHZJ010000618.1, read on the forward strand.
TAATTAAATCAAAACAATAAAATAGCAAATGTGGAAGGTGAAAATAGCAAATGAAGGAGGCAAAACTACCAAAAATTAAAAAAAAAATGAAACTACAATGCACAGATGTATGTTACTAAGACTGAGGACACAAGATAAATAGAGGAATACTCTGAAAAGTATAAAATGTCTGAACTATGAGAAGACAAGATATCAATATTAAGTACCGAATCTGAGGAAGACAAATAGAGTTAACTGTAAAGGAGCTACCAGATCTAACAAAAATTACTCTTGAATTTTATAGATTCACAAGAGAATTTTATCAAACTTTTAAGGCACAGTTAATACCCATTCTTCAGAAATCATTTTTAAAAATTGAGAAAAAATCCAACTACATTCTTTATATGAGCCAAATATAATCCTAATATCTAAATGAGAGAAAGATAAATTACAGAAAAAAACACAATATGCCAACATTATTAAAGAATAAAATATTAAATGAAATTCAATTAAACATGTTACCATGATTATATAAAAATAATTCATCATTTAAAAATAAAAATAAAAAAATAGAATTTATATCATGGATGTAACAATGGTTCAACATTAGATAAATAATATAATTAATTATATTAAAAACCATAATCATACAAAATAATATATTTTGATAGGTGCATAAAAAGTCTTTGATGCACTTTAGTGTTTAATAAATAACCCTGCAAAATACAGGCATAGAAGAACCTTTAAAACAATAAACCACCAAACATCTATGTAAAACCAAAATTAAGCATCTTATACAATTGGAGATATATTAGAACCTTTTCCAATACAAACAGGAATGAAGCAAGGATGCTACAAAATTATTATTTTGTATAATTCTGGAAATTCTAGTAATAGCAAAAATGCAATAAAATTGAGTTAAAGTAATACAATTTGTAAGGAGGATATAAAACTATGTCCCTTCACTGATGACATGATAGTTTACTTGGAAAATAGCACTGAATAAGCAATGACATTTATTTTAACAAATAACAGCTTTAGGAAAATTGCAGGATATAAAGTAAATCCTGGAAGATCAACATTACTTTCTAATAGCAACAAAAGAGCAAGCAAAAAATAGAAAAAGAAATCCCATTGCAAATAATTACAAAATGCATAATGTAGCTGGAGATCAATATCACAAAATACACTAAAGATTGGTACAGTTTCAATTACAAAGTACTTTTTAACATATTAATGTACATTCCAAATAACTGCAATAATATTCAGTACTCATGGCTAGTCTGTTCCAATCCAATAAAAGTGAGATTACCAAAATTAATTTGTACTGTTAATACAATACCAAACAAATTACCCAGAGACAACTTTGCAGGCCTTTATAAAACAACAAAATTCACTTGCTTAAACAAAATATCTAAATTATCAAAGGACATAATGAAAAGAAATAAGAATGAAGTTTAAATATTTCCAGACCTCCTAATGAATTATAAAATACTAGTTATCAAAACCATGATACTGGTTAAAGAATTGAGTGATAACTCAGTAGAATAGACTAGAAAAGTTAGATTCAGAAACATTAGAACTCAATAAAACAATGTTTGATAAACTGTAAAATATATTTCCTAGGAAAAAGACCGTATTCAATGAAAACCTTGTAAAACTGGAAAAGTAATCTGATAGAATTAAGGACAGAGCAGCATTTCACACCATACTCTATAAAAGATTCTCTATAAACGATCACATAAAAAAAGAGGTCTTGTATCTCTCTCACAGGTACAAGTAAGGGATGTATTCTCTACCAGACAAAAAAGAGAGCCAACTACAAAAGTAAAAATTGATAATTTTGATTGATAATTTTGAGTAATCGCACCTGAAAAATCTCTCCACTGAAAATACTAATGCAACTTAGATAAAAAAGGAAGTTACTGAACAGAGAATATATATATATATATATATATATATATATATATATATATATATGCACACACATTATATATACATACACACACATATATGTATATACAAAATTTGTCATAAGAATTTATGATACTATTTATCTGTCGATCTATCTATCTATTGAATAGACATTTCCCAGTAGATAGATGGTCAAAGACATGAACAAACAACTCTCAAAGGAGAATTGCAAAGTATGTAAACCAAATAGAAAAATATTCCACATCACTAACAAGAGAAATCAAAATAACTCTTAGGTCCCACCTCACACTCAGCAAATTGCAAATAAATGAAAAAATTGGGAATAGTTAATGTTGACAAGGGAATGACAGTCATACTATTATATGAGATTGTTGGTAGAGCAGTGAAATTATAATCATTTTGGAAAGAAATTTGAAATTATACAAATATGTGTGATTAAAATGTTCATGCTCTGTAAACCAAAGACTCTGTATCTGGGTTTATGTCCCAAGTAAACTATCAATAAGAACAAATAAAGTCCTCACACTTTCCAACTAGATAATAACCTGCAACTGAAATCAACATATACTGTAATATAAGATGATTTCAAAGGAAAAGTGAAAATAGATGAGTATGATAAAAAAATTGAAAATGTAAATCAGTCTTCAATAGTCATTATGATGAATTAAAGAGAACACTAGTCGAAGCCAAGACTCTAGTATGCATATCTGGATTGTAGAATAGTTTTGTGACTTTGATCAAGAGATATAACCTCTCTAGATCTGAAGTTCCTTAGCTATAAATTTAAGGAATTGAGTTAAATTACAGGCAAAGGTCATTCCATCTTTATAAAAGAACACTATAGAAGAAGTCAGGTTGGTGGAGTAATAATATGAACTGACTAGTGCTTTCCCCACAAATCCAGGCAAATACCTGTAAAAATTTACTCTAGACAAATTCTGGAACCACAGAACTTACAGAATGCTGGAGTGAATGAAATCTCCACCCTAAATCAGCCTGAAATGTGACCGGAAAATGTGTATCTCACTAACCTGGGAAGAGACCACAGTCCAGAATGGGCAGCACTGGCATGGATGGGATTTGAGCAGAACTTGCGTGGACGGAATCTTGGACACCTGTGGATGTTTCCAGACTTCATGACCCAAAACACAGGGGATAAAGTGGAAGGACAGTGGAAAAAACCTGTGGGACCTATATGAGAGAATAAAGTGGTTCACCCCAAGGTGGCAGTGGTGGCTTAATATAATACTTCAGGGAAAAAAAAGGCCATTCCATGAAATAGAGGACTTTCAGACATTCTTGTTGAAATGATCAGAGCTGAATAGAAAATTTCACTTTCAAACACAAGAATCAAGAGAAGCATGGAACAGCAAACAGGAAGCCACAGCTGCAGCAAGTGCAGTGACAGGGGCAGGGCCAAGGACTGTTTCTGGAGCTCTAGTCCCACAGACTGTGGAGGGATCAGAAAGTGTCTGACCATACAAACCCCCTAACCCCACTGGAAGCAGAAAACTACCCTGACAAAGAGCTCAAATGTCAAGTAAATGGCTGGGGAAAAGAATAAAAGCTGGAAAAATAATCAGACTACAGAATCTTACTTTAGTAACAAGGAAGATCAAAGTGTACAAACAGAAGACAACAAAGTCAAAATCCCTAGAAAAGTCTCCAAGAAAATATGGATTGGTCTCAGGCCATGGAAGAGCTCAGAAATGATTTTTAAAATGCAGTAAGAGAAGTAGAGCAAACATTGGGAAGTGAAATAAGAGTGATGCAAGAAAATCACGAAAAACTTGTCACCTGTTTGCAAAAGGAGAACCAAAAATACTGAAGAAAATAACACTTTAAAAAGCTGACTAATCCAAATGGCAAAAGTGATCTAAAAGTCCAATGAGGAGAAGAATGCTTTAAAAAGTAGAATAGGCCAGATGGGAAAAGGAGATCCAAAAGCTCACATAAGAAACCAATACCCTAAAGATTAAAATGGAGCATGTGGAAGCTAATGGCTTTGTGAAAAATGAAAAAATAATAGAAGTAATCCAAAGGAAGTAAAAAATAGCAGACAGTGTGAAATGTCTCAGTGGAAAAACAACTGACCAGGAAAATAAATCCAGGAGAGACAATTTAAAAATTATTGGTCTACCTGAAAACCATGATCAAAAAAAAAGGCCAGGTATTATCTTTCAAGAAATTATTAAGAAAACTTTACTTATATTTGAGAATCAGAGGGTAAAATAGATACTGAAAGAATCGACTGATCACCTCCTGAAAGAGATCCAAAATTGAAAACTCTAAGGAATATTGTAACCAAAATCCAGAGCTCCAAGTTTGAGTAGAAAATATTACAAGCAGCCAGGAAGAAACAATTCGAGTACTGTGTAAATACAATCAGGATAACACAATATCTAGCAGCTTCTACATTCTACTAGGGATCACAGGGCTTGGAATATGATATTTCAGATGTCAAAGGAGTTAGTATTAAAACCATGAATCACATACCCAGCAAATCTTAATATAATACTTCAGGGGAAAAAATGGTCATTCCATGAAATAGAGTACTTTGAGACATTCTTGTTGAAATGACCAGAGCTGAATAGAAAATTGCACTTTCAAACACAAGAATCAAGAGAAGCATGGAACTGCAAACAGGAAAGAGAAATCATGAGGAACTTATTGAAGTTGAACTGTTTATATTCCTACATGGAAAAATCATATTTGTAACTCTTGAGACTTTTCTCAGTATTAGGGTAGTTGGAGTGATTATATACCTATAGACAGAGGGCACAGGGAAAGTTGAATAGGTAAGGATGATATTTAAGATAAATTTGAGGGTTGAGAGAGGGATATATAGGGAAGAGAAAGGAATAAATAGAATGGGGCAAATTATCTCACATAAAAGAGACAATAAAAAAGTTTATTAAAAGGACGAGAAGAGGGAGAAGGTTAGAGGGAAAGAGGGAAGCTTACTCTCATCATATTTGACTTAAGGACGGAATATCATGTACTCTCTATTTGTCATGCAAATACACGACAGGAAATCAGAGGGGAAGGCAGTAATTGGGGATATGGAGACGATAGAAGGTAGACGAAATGGGAGGAGGGGGTAATTAGAAGTAAACACTTTTGAGGAGTGATAGGATCAAAAGAGGAAATAGAAAAAATGGGGGCAAGATCAGATGGAGTGAAATACAGTTAGTCTTTCACAATATGATTCCTACGGTAGTGTTTTGCACAGCTACACAAGGATAACCTATATTGTCTTGCCTTCTCAGTGGGGATAGGTGGGGAGAGAGGAAGGAGAGTAATTGGAACTCAAAGTTTTAAAAATGAATGTTAAAAATTGTTCTTACAGGTAACTGGGAAATAAGATATAAAGGTAGGTGCACAAATTTGTCTTGCCCTACAAGAAAATAGAGGAGATGGGGATAAGGGAAGAGGGGTGTGTGATATACAGGAGAGCAGATTGGAGGAAGTGGAAATCAGAATGCACACTGTCTTGGGATAAGTGGAGGGTAGAGATCATTAGGAATTCAAAGTTTTGTGGAAGTGTCTGCCGAAAACTAAAAATAAATACTTTTTTAAAAAGAAAAATATAAATATGTATATTTCAAATATTTGAATAGAGGAATATGTAACTTTTGATCCTATATAGTAATACAAATAACAATATGTAATAGCTAATATGGGCCAGGTATTATAGTAAATCTTTACAAGTATTATCCCATTTGATCCTCACACCAATCTTGGGAGGCAAATACTATTATTATTCTCATTTTGCAGTTAAAGAAACTGAAGCAAACATGTTAAATAATTTGCCCAAGGTCACACAGCAAGCAAATATCTGAAATTGGATCCATCCTAGTTCTTCTTAGTTCTAATTCCAGAACTTCATCCACTGTGCCACTTAGTTTTTGTCATTATTTACAAGAAAAAATAATATCATTAAGTATGTTTTCTCTAAAATGCTAAATTAAAAGAGGTAGCATATAAATAAATATTTATTCCTAGTGAAAAAATACCAAATTATTTCCAGGAAATATCATCTTTAGAAGCGCCAGTAAAGTCCATACCACATCATGGCACAAGGGTAACATTAAAGGTGATTGTCAGCACAGTACAAACTGTGTTAATGTCAGAGAATCTGTGGAAGTTTTTACCTCAGGATGGATTACAAATAGCATGTATTTTGTGAGGAATGAACTGCACAAAATTCTGAAGTGCTAGTTAGTAGTTTCAGGATAGTATGGGATCTGCCAGGTTTTTAGCTTCAGCATTCTCTTTTTTGTAGAAGAGAAAACTGAAGATTAGAGAGGTTATGAGACTTTTTAAAGTTCATTTAAATGGCAAGTAGAAGAGCTAGAACTTCATATCAGGTCTTTTGATCTTCAAAGTTAGCATCCCAGGCATTTCTTTTCATTAGTCCCTTTGATATTCTGGACCTTTTGTTTTTCCAAATGAATTTTGATATTATTTTATCCAGCTCTAGAAAATAATTATCTGATAGTTTCATTGGTATGGCACTAAATAAGTAGATTAATTTAGGTAGAATTGTCATTTTTATTATATTAGCTCAGCCTACCCATGAACAACTGATGTTTTTTCACTTACTTAAATCTGACTTTATTTGTGCAAAAAGTGTCTTGTAATTGTGTTCATATTATCCCTGGGTTGGTTTTGGCAGGTAAACTCCTAAGTATTTTATAGTGTCTACCCCAGCTTTAAATGAGATTTTTCTTTGTCTCTTGCTGTTGGACTTTGTTGCTAACATATAGGAATGCAGAAGATTTGTGTAGGTTTATTTTGTAACCTGCAACTTTGCCAAAGTTGTTTATTATTTCAAATAGTTTTTTTACTTGAATCTCTGGGATTCTCTAGTATATCATCATATCATCTGCAAAGAGTCTCCCTTCCCCTCCTCAATAGTACTCACTTTTCACTACCTCCTCCTACAGCCTTCCCCTCCTTCTTTTAGCCCCCCTCCCTTTTACTCTCCTTTACTTTTATTGCTTCTTCCCTCTCTTTGAGCCTCCTTCTCCTTTCTTCCCCCTTACCCTCCTACTGCCTATAGAGCTAGGTTTATCTACTTAAGTTTATTGTTCCCTCTTTTAAACAAATCAGATGAAAGTACCTCTCAAACAATGCTAATCTCCCTCTTCTCTTTTCCTCTACTATAATTCTGTACTTCTTCCTGTGATATAATTTGCCATTTTCTGCTTCCTCATTTTCACACCTCCTATTACAATCCCTTCTCATACTTAAATCATAATTTTTAACATAACACCATTTATTTTATACCCATTCCCTCTATGTATATCCCTTTTATATTTCACAATAGCTGCACAATTCTCAAGATTAACAGGTATCATCTTCCCTTATAGGGAGGTAAATAGTTTGCCCTCATTGAGTAACATGCTTTTTGTTTTTGTTTCCCCCCCTCCCCCCGCTTTCCTTTTTATGATTCTCTTGAGACCTGTATTTGAAGATTGAATTGTCTATTGAGTTCTGGCGTTTTGTTCAGGAAGCTCTAGAAATTCCTTACTTCTCTGAATGACTTTCTCCTTTTCCGAAATAATATGCGGAACTTTGCTGGGTAGTTGATCGTAGGTTGTAGTCCCAACTCCTTTGCCTTACGGAATATTGGGTTCCAATTCTTTCTATCTTTTAATACAGAATCTGTAAGTTCCTGCATAATCTTGACTGTATCTCCTTGATATTTGAATTGTTTCTTTCTGGCTGCTTGTATTATTTTCTCCTTCACTCCATAGCTTTGGAATTTGGCAACAATATTTCTTGGGGTTTTGAGTTTGGGATCCCTCTCGGTAGGGGCACAGTGAATTCTTTGGATGACTATTTTGCCCTCTGAATCTAGCCCTTCTGGGGAGTTTTCCTTGATGATTTCCTGGAAGATATTGTTCAGGCTCTTTTTTCCATCAGGGGTTTCTGGCAGGCCAATAATTCTTAAGTTTTCTCTCCTGGATCTATTTTCCAGATCAGTTGTTTTCCCAATTAGATATTTTACATTTTCTTCTATCTTTTCATTCTTTAAATTTTATTTGACTGATTCTTGCTGTCTCGTTAAGTCATTAATTTCTACTTGCCCAATTCTAATCTTTATCAAATAGTTTTCTTCAGTTAACTTTTGCATCTCCTTTTCCATCTGTCCAATTTTTCCTTTTAAGGAGCTATTTTCTCCCGTTAATTTTTGAACTTCCTTTTCCATTTGTTCAATTTTTTCAAAGAGATGTTCTCATCAGTGAATTCTTTTTTTTATAATTTTAAAATCATTGACCAGTTTTTCTTCTATTTCCTTCTTCAGCTGTTCCAGGAGAGCCGCTTGTGCTTGCATGCAGTTCATAGCCCCCTTCTGAAGTTTCAGATGGAAGTACAGTCTCAACTCTGAACTCTTTGGTGTTTGTGCTTTGGTCCTTATCCCCATAGAACGATTCTATGTTTTTTTCACACTTCATCTGCTTTTTATTTTTCATAATGCTGACTGAGTGCTGTGGCTTCTGGTTCTTTCAGTCAGTAGCTACAGAACTTTGTGTTGAGCTGATGTCTGAAAAAGCTAAAAGCAGCTTTTTATTTTTTGTTTCCCTTATCAACCCTGGGGTTGTGGTCTGGTCACAGGAGATCTTCTCAGCTGAACTGAGGGAAAGTCATGCTCAGGGGATGGTGATCCCAGCTTCCCTATGGTTTTTTCCACTTCCCCTGGAGTACTGAGGCATGCCAAAATGCTAATGTGTATTCCCACCCCTCCTGGGGCTCCTCTCCTGTCACTGATGCTTTCCTGGGTCCTAGTGTGAGTTTTCTCTGCCCTGGGTCCTCTGTCCTTCCGGGTTTTCCTCTGCCACAGTAGGAGAAATCCCGCTTAGCTATTTTCCTAACCTCAGGTGTTATGAGACTATTGGCCCCTTCTGCTGTTCTTGCTGATCCAGGATTTTTCTGGGGAAATATTTTATGGTTCTTTCATGGTCCTGAAGGGGGGATGAGAGAGTATTTACTGATCATTCTGCTATCCTGGCTCCCGGAAGTTCAAGTAGGTGACTTACCTATGTTTAATCTTTGTTCTGAAAGTCTCAGGAGCTGCTGTGCTGATATCTGGCACTCAACAGCTCTCACTGGCTCAGCTGGCCTTATCTCTGTCCCTTGGGTGCTGTTCTGCTAGTTCTGCCTGCTTGGGTTTCCCGGGTCCCTTCTGCTCTGCTGCGGTTGTCATGCTGTGCTGTGTACTCTGGGCTCCCTCCCACAGAACAGATCCTTCCCATGGACCTTCCAATCTAACCTGGGCTCCGAATCCATCACAGTCTGTCTCCCACTGGATTCTTCACCTCCAAAATTTGGTTAGATTCTCCTTTCAGAGGTATCCAAAGGAGTTTGTCCAAGAGTTTAGGTGAGTCGTTGCTCTCAGTCCGCCACCTTGGCTCCACCCTCGAAATTACAGATTCCTTGGCATGATATATTTTGCAATTGTAAAAAGCAAACAAGAAAATCCAGGAATTTTATCATTGTTGCTATTATTATTTGAAGAAGCAATAAATTTTTAAAAAGACAATACTTCCTATAAAGCAATTTAGGTTTGGAATAACAACAAGAAAAACCACAGTTTCATTTTATTTAAATAAATATCTACATTTTCATAAGTGGAAAATAATTTCTACTTTTAAAATCAGGAAATGGAGTTTAAGAGAAATGTGGCAAAATAATTGCCAGGGAAAGTAAAATGTTTACTTTTGGCACTAATTGAAAGTTGTGCCAGCTTTCCCTTTCCTACATTCTTTTGCTTAATAGTGAACCTCTTTGTTTTAAAATGCCCTGATACGTAAATACTAATAGCATATATCAAAAAGAGACTTCTATAAATCGTCTCTGGGTAATATGAAGAGAGAGATATAAATAAGGGAATATCTAAGCTCGTGTTCCTGCTTTATTTATTCTTTGAGGCTTTAATTTCTCTTAAAGGATTTATCTCTTCAGAAGTCAAGTCAATAACTGCACAACCACACAGATCACGTCCTTTATTAATTACATCTACAGCTTGTAGCAAAAGTGTTGAGCCAGAAGTCCAGCAAGGGGAATAGAAACTTTCTCTTGAACACTATGCTGACAATTAGACACCCAGAAAAGAGAACCCAGCACCTTTTCAGTAACATGTATTTAAATTTAAGTTTTGGATCTCACAATAGAGGTCAGTCCAGGAATTACATTATTTATTGTTGGAAGTTTAGATGATTTGCCTTTTGTTGCAATGTTTGTTATTCATTTTATTTTCCTTTCCTTGCTGGAGAAATTATTGTCTTTAAACAAACAACAGCCATACTAACTTTCTAGTATAAATAAGGGAAAGAAGGGAAACACTGTGTTCAAGAAATGGCAATTTATTTACAGTTTTCAACATTCACTTCCATAAGTTTTAAATTTTCTCCTACTCCCTTCCCTCCTCCTGCCCCAATATGGCACGTAATCTTTCATGGGCTCTACAATCCGTTCCTGTTAAACACATTTTCACATTAGTCAGGTTGCACAGAAAAATTAATAGCAAAAGTGAGAACCCATGAGAAAAACAAAATATAACAAAAGAGAAAAGTCTGCTTCATTGTGTCTTCAAACTCCACAGTGCTTTCTCTAGATGTAGATTACATTTTATATCATAAGTCGGTTCTAAGTGCTTTAGGACCTTGCATTGCTGAGAAGGGCTAAGTCTATCAAAAACAGTCCTCACATTTTGTGGCTGTTACTGTGCAGAAACTTCTTCTGGTTCTCCTCACTTCACTCAGCAAGAGTTCATATAAGTCTTTCCAGTTTTTTCTGAAGTCTACCAGTTCAGCATTTCTTACAACACAATCGTATTCCATTACATTCATATACAACAACTTTTTCAGTCATTCCCCAATTGATGAGCATCCCCTTGATTTTCAGTTCTTGGCCATCACAAAAAGAGCTGCTGTAAATATTTTTGTATATGTGAGTAATTTTCACATTTTTATGATCTCTTTGGGATACAGCCTTGGAAAGCAGTATTGCTGAGTCAAAGGTTACGCACATTTTTATAGCCCTTTGGGCATAGTTCCAAATTGCTTTCCAGAGTGATTGGATCAGCTCACAGCCCCACCAACAATGAATTAGTGTTTCAACTCCCTCACATCTTCCCCAATATTTATTATCTTCTTGTCTTGTGATGTTAGTCAATCAGATAGGTGTGATGTGGTACCCCAGAGTTGTTCTGATTTGTATCTCTCTATTCAATGGATATTTAGAACATGTTTTCACATGACTATAGATAGCTTTCCTTTCTTCTCAAAACTTCTTGTTCAGGTCGTTTGATCATTTATAAATTGGGGATGACTTGTATTTTTATACATTTGAGTCAGTTCTCTATATATTTTTGAAACAGGGCCTTTAATAGAGATACTAGTAAAAATTATTTTCCAATTTTCTACTTCCCCTCTAATCTTGGTTGCATTGATTTTCTTTGCAGTTCGTAATGTTATCTGCCTCTTGTTTGGTCATAAATCCCCCCATTCTCCATAAATCAGAGATACAAACTATTCCTTACTCCCCTAATTCGTTTATATTATCAGTCTTTATACTCAAATGATGTACCTATTTGAACTTTATTCTGGAATATCGTTTCAGGCATTGATCTATGCCTAGTTTCCACCACATTAATTTCCACTTTTCCCAAAACGTTTTTTCAAACAGTCAGTTCTTGTTTCAGAAGCTGGGGTCCTTTGATTTATCAAACAGTAAACTGATGTAATCTATGACAATTGTACCTTGTGTACCTAACCTATTACACTGGTCTACCCCTCTATTTCTTAGCCAGTATCAAGTGGTTTTGATGATTGCTGCTTTATAATACAGTTTGATATTTGGTATGGTGAGGCCACCTTCCCTAGCATTTCTTTTCATTAATACCCTTGATATTCTGGACCTTTTCTTCTTCCAATTGAATTTCTATATTATTTTTTTCTAGTTCTGAAAAATAATTTTGGTAGCTGGATTGGTATGGCACTGAATAAGCAAATTAATTTAGGTAGAATTGTCATTTTAAATATATTTATTTGGCCTACCCACTAGCAATTTATTGGAAATAGATCTAGCTTATCCCCATTGCATATAATGCTTGCTGATAGTTTTGGGTAGATGCTACTTATTATTTTAAGGAAGGTTCCATTTATTCCTGTGCTCTCCAGTATTTTCAAGAGGAATGGGTGTTGTATTTTGTCAAAAACTTTTTCTGCATTTATTGAGATACATAGCTATTTCTGTATGAGATTTTTCCAGAACATCTATGATTAACATATTTTTTTTAAAGCCATGATGGAGTCGTACTAGCAGTAAATAAAAGCCTGACATTTCAAATGGTTTCCCCTCCTCTGTTATGAGCTCAAGTGTGACTGGGTAAGGGGAATCTGAGAATGGGGTCAGGTCCAGGTGGAGGCTGATTGTGGAGCTTGCCTTCTGTGGCCTCTGCCCTGATGCAGTAGTGAGGAGACTTGAGAAAGAGGGAATGGCTTCTGTGCTGACAGCAAAAGGGGTCATATTTCTCAGCTAAATGATAGAGATCAGAAAAACTGAGGATGACTCTTGAGGCTGATGGAGTTAAAACTTGGATCAGCCTTCCTTGAAAGCAATTTGGAATGATGCTGAGAAAATTAGTTAACTGTGCACATACACTTTGGCACAACAATGTCACTACTAGGTGCAAAGGGATCAAAGAAAGAAAAAGTCACTCATATGTACAAAAATATCTAGAAGCTCTTTTTGTGGTGGCAAAGAGTTGGAAACTGAGAAGATTCCCATTATTTGTGGAATTTCTAAATATATTGTGGTATGCAAAGCTGATAGGAAAATGTTATAGAATAAGAAAGCACAAAATGAATATTTTCAGAGAACCCAAGAAAGACTTGTATGAATCAGAGCAGACTGAAGTAAGAAGAACAAGAGAAAAAATATGCAATGACAATATTATAAAGATAAACAACTTTGAAAGATTTACAAACAAACAAACCAGCACAGTGACCAAATATTTTTTCAAGAGGATTTTTGAAAAAATATACTACCCAAATTCTGATATTTTAAATGATGGACTTTCATATTTCATGTTCCAGTGAATGAGCTAAATTAATTTCTTTTAATAGTGACAGATTGGGCGGGGGGGGAGAGTGGAGCCAAAATGGCAGAGTAGAAAGATGCACATACTCTAACTCTTCCCTCACAGCCCATAAAATATCTGTAAAGAATGACTCTCAACAAATTCTAGAGCAGCAGAAGCCACAGAACGATGGAGTGAAGGAGATTTCCAGCCCAGGGTGACCTGGAAGGCCAACGGGAAAGGTCTGTCAGACCATACACAGAGTGGAGAGTAGTCTAGCCTTGGCTAAACAGCACTGGGAGAAGAAAGATCACAGCAGGCCTCATAGATGGAATCCCCAGCAGCAGCAGAGATTTTCACATCCCTCAACCCACAACCCTCAAGCCAAAGGCAGCTTGAAAGGTCAGTGAGAGGGCCTTTTCAGCTGGGTGAGAAGGGAGCGGTTCCCCCTCCCCCCAAGGTCTGGCCCCAGGTGGCACAGACAGAGGCAGCAGCCACAGTAGCAGCAAGTGGGTTGCTTTGGGGACCCCAACAGGCAGCAGCCAGTGTCCATTTTTGGAGCACTCAGCTTAAAGCAGGGAGGAAACTTTTGAGGGAACTGAGCAGCTGATCTGAACCTTAACCTTGAGTAGTGGCCCTGCTGCTTGCCTGAGGCCCCTGGAGGAATTGAACAGCTGATCTTAATCTCACACTGAGTGGCAGCCTGGACCTGGGAACCTGGCCCCTAAAGCCCCTGGGGGAATTAAGCAGCTGATCTGAATCTCAATCCTAAGTGTTGGCTTGGCGAAAATGAGGCAGTTGTGGAGAGTTGATGCTAATATCAGATTCTGGGCAAAAAACTTTCTACTTGCTCCCAGACTAGTGCACAGGCTTGATTGTGCCGTCTTGGAGGAATTGAGATCTTACCTATCCCCAGAGTATACCCTAATCATGACAAAGGATCCAAAAGCCAAGTGACTGGCTGGGAAAATGCCCCTAAAAGGGAAGACTATACGACTATATAAGGGTACTTTCTTGGTGAACAGATATTTTCTACCATACTTTCAGATGAGGAAGAACAATACTTACCATCAGGGGAAGAAATAGAAGTCAATGCTTCTCTATCCCAAGCATACAAAATAACTATGCAATGGTCTCAGGCCATGAAAGAGCTCAAAAAGGATTTTGAAAATCAATTAAGAGAGGTAAAGGAAAAAAATTGGGAAGAGAAATGAGAGTGATACAAGAAATTCATGAAAAGTGAGTCAACACCTTGGTAAAGGAGACACAAATAAAATGCTGAAGAAAACAACACCTTTAAAATAGGATAATTCAATTGGTTAAAGAGGTTCAAAAAGCCAATGAGGAGAAGAATGCTTTAAAAAGCAGAATTAGCTAAACGGAAAAGGAGGTTCAAAAGCTCACTGAAGAAAACATTCTTTCATAATTAGAATGGAACAGATGGAAGCTAATGATTTTATTAGAAATCAAGAAATTACAAAACAAAACCAAAAGAATAAAAAGAAAGGAAGATAATGTGAAATATCTCATTGGAAAAACAACTGACTTGGAAAATAATTCCAAGAGACAAATTTTAAAAATTATGTGACTACCTGAAAGTTATGATCAAAAAAAGAGCCTAGACATCTTCTTTCAAGAAATTATTATGGAAAACTGCCCTGGTATTTTAGAACTAGAGGGCAAAATAAATATTAAAAGAATCTACCAACCACCTCTTGAAAGAAATCAAAAAAGAGAAACTCTTGGGAAAATGTAGCCAAATTCGAGAGTTTGCAGGTCAAAGCGAAAATACCATAATTAGCTAGAAAGAAACAATTCCAGTATTGTGGAAATACAATCAGGATAACACAAGATCTAACAGGTTCTCCATTAAGGGATAGGAAGACTTGAAATATGATATTCCAGAAGTCAAAGGAACTAGGATTAAAACCAAGAATCACCTACCCAGAAAAACTGTGTATAATAATTTTTGGGGAAAAAAAATTTCATTCAATGAAATAGAGGACTTTCAACCATTCTTGATGAAAAGGCCAGAGTTGAATAGAAAATTTGAATTTCAAACACAAGAATCAAGAGAAGCATGAAAAGGTAAACAGAAAAGAGAAATCATTAAGGAATTATTAAAGTTGACCTATTTACATTCCTACATGGAAAGGTATTATTTGCCACTCTTGAAACTTTTCTCAGTATCTGGGTAGGTGGTGGGATTATACACACACATATATACATATATGTGTGTATATCTATATCTATCTATCTATCCATATATATAATATATATGTCTTTATGTCTATATATATATATATATATATATATATATATATATATATATATATATGGAGAAAGAGACTGAGCAAGAGAGAGAGAGAGCACATGGTGTGTTCAATAGAAAGGGGTCATATCTAGAAAAAATAAGATTAAAGGGTGAGAGAGGAATATATTGAGAAAGAGAGAAATGAAATGGGACAAATTGTCTGTGATAAAAGAGGCAAGAAAAAGCTTTTTCAATGCAGGGGAAAAGGGGGGAGGTGAAAGGGAAAAAAGTGAAGCTTACTCTCATCAAATTTGGTTCAAGGAAGGAATAATCTACACACTCAGTTTGGTATGAAAATGCATCTTACACTACAGGAAAGTGGGAGAGAATGGGATAAGCACAGTGAGGGGGATGATGGAAGGGAAGGCAGCAAATGGGAGGAGGGAGCAATTAGAAGTAAACACTCTTGGGGAGGGGCAAGGTCAAAAGAGAGAATAGAAGAAATAGGGGTCAAGATATGATGGAGGAAAATATGGTTAGTTTTACACAACATGAATATTATGGAAGTCATTTGCAAAACTACACATATATAGCCTATATTGAATTGCTTGCCTTCTCAGTGGGGATGGGTGGGGAGGGAGGAAGGAAAAGAAGTTGAAATTCAAAGTTTTAGGAAAAAATGTTGAAAACTATTTTTGCATACCACTGGGAAATAAGAAAGACAGTTAACGGGGTATAGAAATTTATATTGCCCTACAGGACAGAAGATAGGGACAAGGGAAGGGAGGGATGGAAGATGGAAGGGCAGATTGACAGAAGGGATAATCAGAATGCTCGGCATTTTGGTGTGGGGGGAGGGAAGAGATGGGAAGAAAATTTGCAACTCAAAATTTTGTGGAAATGAATGTTGAAAACTTGAAATAAATAAATATGTAACTAAAAAACTAGAGTGACAGATTTGACCTCTTTGCTTTTCAGTGGACTCTTATATGTAGTCTCCTGCATCGTAATTCCAAAGCATCCATTCTGTGGCTCTCAGACTTCCTCATATTTTGGATGTAGTCAATGTGGAAATTGGTTTAGTTTTTTATGAATTATTGTAACAGGGATTTTGGCTATATTCCCTCCTTATGTAGAGATGAAAGTGGGTGTATTCGAAAATAGTTTGTTTTTTTTTTAGGGGTGGTCCTCCTTCCTTACATTGGAGGATGAAGAATGAGAAAATTCCTTTAGGTATGGGCATTCCTCTCTTCTGGTACTGTGATATGTTGTACAACTATGCTTTTTTGTAAAATGCTGTGTTAAACTGAATTAAACTAGAGTTAAAAGCCAGCAAATTACCAAAAAATAAATACAAACCCAAACAAACAAAAACCAAACTAGATTCTGTTTCAGAAACTTGTATTTGAGATTTAGTTGCAATTTTTAATAGTCAATTGGAAAATTAATCATGAGAATATAAATGTATTTAGATACAATTAATTGAGATGAATACAAAGTAAAGCAATATTTTAAAAAGTGTAGTATGGAGACAACAAAGGCTTAAATAAATTATTCTGGTGATAGATGTACAAAAAGATTTTTGAAATCAGTAATGAGGTCAAGAAGGATGAAAAATAAGAAAAGTACATAAGAATCACCAATGTAGAATTTTTTGAAGAAAGATATTTCAGTTGAAAGAAAAGTAATAAATAGAAGAAGTGATATTGTTATTTCATTTTATTATTCTCACATTGACTGATAAGGGAAAAAGAAACTATGATGTCATCCTGAAGAACAGGATAATGCCAATCTAACCTACTCAAGAGATAATCAGAGTCTGAACTAATACATACTGAATTGGAGCACAGCAAACCAAAGAGAATTGGCTAAAATAGCAATTTTTCAACTTGTGTTAATATTCAAGAATCACTAGATTTGAAGTACCCATGTCCCTTTCTTTGCTTCATCTTCCCCTCTTTATCATATACAATCAGTTGGCAATTTCTGCAAAGCTTACTTTCTTAACATTCATTCACATGTCTGGAAGCCTACTTATAGAGATCTGAGTGAATGAGATGTACCAAGACCAAAAGCAAAGCAGAAAATTGGAGAAAATTATAGACGGTATATCAGATAAAATTCTCATAACTAAAATGTATAAATAACTTTGCCAAATCTATAAACATATGAGTAATTCACCACTTGATAAATGGTCAAATGATATGAACAGGCAATTTTATGATGAAGAAATCAAAACAATTCATAGTCATATAAAAAAACATTCTGAAGTATTATTAATTAGAGAAATAAAAATTAAAGCAATCATCAGGTGTCATTTGGCACCTACCAGATTGATTAAAATGATAGAAGGGGAAAGAGACAAATGTTGGAGAGCATGTGCAATAGTTGGGACAGTAATTCATTTTTTATGGAATCGTAAAATGATCCAAACGTTTTGGAGAGAAATCTGAAATTATACCTAAAGAGTTAGGAAATTCCTATACTCTTTGACACAGCAATGTCACTACCTGGTATATTTACAAAGATGTTCAGGGAAAAAAGAAAACAACCTATGTGTTCTAAGATGTTTATAGTAGCTATTTTTGGTATGGCAAAGAACTGGAAATTGCAGGGATATCCATTAATTGGAGAATGACTGAACCAATTGTGATATATGATTGTGTTGTGATAATACTGTGATATAAGAAATGATGAGATCTATGATTTTAGAAAAAACACAGAAAGAATTGCATGAAATAATGAAGAGGGAAATGACCAGAATAGAACGTTGTATATATAGAGTAACACACACACACACACACACACACACACCTATTTTAGTCTAATGTGTATGTTCATCCTTCCTTTCCAAAGAAGACCATGCCATCAGAGAAATAATGACATGACTTGTACTTGACTTTGTTTTGAGTGAGGGAGGACTGCACAGGTCACCAGTCTCACTTCTCCTCCAGAGCCATCTGAATCAAATGACCAGATATTCATCAGGATGACTGGAGATGACCCAGGATGAGGCAACTGGGGTTAAGTGATTTGCCCAACGTCACACAGCTAGTGAGTGTCAAGTATTTGAGGTGAGATTTGAACTCAGGTCCTCCTGACTCCTGCACTGGTCCTCTATCCACTGTACCACCTAGCTGTGGTAATCACCTCTAGGGCAAGAAGGAAAGAAGAAAAAAATAGATAGACATGATAACCTCATGGGATATCTGAAATGAATAGCAGGTTTTATATATTAGATTTACAATGTGTACAATCAGCTTTTTTGTTTTACTGGGTTATATGAATGATTGTTTTATTCAACAAATTAAAAAATAAAATTTTAAAAAAGAGTGAATGACAATTTGAGAAGTTCAGCAAATGATGATCTTTGATATATCTTCAAATTTAAGATTATGATTCTAGATTGCTTTTTTTATTTTGCACACAAAGTAAGACCAACAAATTTTATGTGACTCGATTAACTCACAACTCACTTAATTTATGGTGATTTAAAACCTGCCTGACTGCAAGTTACTTGCAGAAGCAATACAGGGATCTCAGCTCCTCTACCGTTGTTCCATTCCTTTTTCCTCATATTATATAATCAAAATGAAACACTTGAGAATGATTGTTCTGGAGACTTGATCAGAGGTGACAATTCGAACATACACACACACACACACACACACACACACACATATATATACATAAATATATATACACATATATATCTTCAGTTGTCTTCTGAATGCACATGATATTTATGACTAAAATTTAAATTATTTTTCCCAATGGAGGTGATCAGGTGATATAAAAAACTCTGCATAATGCATGAACATGCTCAGAATAACTGATAGCTATCTAATCCCTCCAAAACAGGTATGCATTATTCAAACCAACACATCGAGGAAGTTTAAAATTAAAACCTTAGAAGTCTAGATGATTATTATATAAGACTAGTGGTTAATACCAACTACTTCAATTTACATTTTGGAAATTTCCTAGTTCAATGAAATATCATTATTTACAAATTGGACTATTTCAGGAAGTATGTTAAATCTTTCCAAAATTTTGTCATTTTCTTTTTAAATCATGAGATTTAAAGACATTAATTAGGCATTAAGAGAATACATGAGTATGGAACAGTATTTGAGTAGTCAAATTTTCAAGGATGAGAAATTTATTGCTCAATTAGAAAGTAAGAATGAATTTGAAGAAAATATCCATCAGTAAATTAGAGGCAGAAAATTAATATTTTAACTAAAAATAAGAATTTTATACTTAGCTCCAGGGTAAAAGATAATGATGTGAAAACTGGCAGTTTGACATACCTTATTAATGATTTTTAATATGTCATTTCATATTTTCAAACTTATTCTACATGCCATCTTAGGTTTCATTAGAATTTTCACTCTGATTAGGTATTATGCTTCTGGTTTTCATCTGCTAAGTATGCTAAAAAAATTCCCGTTTTCTTGATTTCAACGAATCATCAATCAAAAAAACATTTATTAAATTCCTAGTTCTGTATGGGCAAGACACTATGCTAGGCATCACAGATATTAATGAAAATGAAAAAAAATAGTCAGTACACTTAAGAACCTCATATTTTCATAAGGAAAAATAACAAATAGAGTTGGAAAGAAGTAAAGATGAAGGATATGGAGATACTCAGGAAGCCTGTCTTGGAAATTTCTCAGACCATTATGGTGGCCTGTGTAACTGACAATATAAAATAGTACTCATATTTTTAAGAGTCAAGGCCCCAGGAGTATGGACCAAATTCTCAAAAGGAGAATAGTTGGAGTACAGGCCACAAGATTTGGAAATGGACAGGAAACTGAGATAATCACTGTCTTCAAAGAAGCTACTATCATGTCCACAAACAAGTTAAGACAAGAATATACAAAATAAATACACAATGGATTGGAAGTTGGCAGGGGAAGTTGGGGAGACCAATAACTGATATACTTAAAAATGATTTCTTGATAAAGATAACACTTGAGTTGACTTTTGAAGGAAAAAGTCTTCACCAGATATGTGTATGCATGTAAGTATATACATATATGCATATATGCACATATATGTATGTATATAGAGATATGTGTATATACATATACATATGTTATGCAATGTATTTCAACATTCTTTTATATGTGCACAACTACAACAAAAGTTAAAGAAGATTGCATGAGAGTAGCATTTTTCCTTATCCCTGATTATTTGACCTTAGGAGTTGTCATTTCTGAATTTGAATTTACAGAAATATGTTGAGGTCTTTAATAATAATTACTCATTTTATAAAGAGCTTTATGGCTTGAAAAACGTTGTACATGTATCTTCTCAGCTAATTCTTTTCAGTAGCTGTCCTGAAAAGCACTACAAATTTTATTAGCCTCATTTTAGAATAGCATGCTGAGGGGCAGAGAGAATAAATTAACTTTCTTTGATCATACTGATAATGTCAGAGGTGAGTTTCAAATCTATGTCTTTCTTGATTCAGATTGGAATTCCTACTGTTAAATGGAACTCCCTTGCAATTCAGTTATCTCACTGTCAAAATCACATATTATTAATTGTCACTGAGACTCCTAAGTACATTACAGATGAAGAAACTCCCACCCAAATCCAGTTTCTGTTTTGTCTTGCTTTCCCCTTACCACAGGGCTGAGTTCCTCCTGAATTTTCAGGAGGACCATCTAACCAATGCTTAATTGATACTTTCACAGCAATTAAAAATATAAAAATGATTGAATGTTTGACCAAATATAAATTGAATTCTTTAAACTCACTCAAATAACTGTTACTCTATAACAGATAAAACACTAAGGAAAAATATAGATTATTTTTCACTAAGGCAATCAATCAAGCTAAAATTTATTCAGTTCTTCCCATGGGAAAAGTATTGCTTAAAATTGAAACAGCCCCTCACCTCAAGGTGTTTGCCTTCTCAGAAGGCTTCTTAACCTAATATGTATAAAACTTTTACAAAACATTTTAATAGTTTGTTTGCTTCATAAATCTATATATTTTATTTTACATGTTTAAAAATCATCACATACAGAAGGGCCATAGATTTCCTCAAACTTAGAAAAGGGTTCTATGATGCAAAAAATATTATAAATGCCTGTGCTCAGAAGATGCAGCATATTCCGAAAATCATGAGAAATTCTTAGATCTTCTCACATGAACTTATAGAGTGAGACAGAAAGAGGATTTCCTTTCCTGTATTTCTTCTTTATTCCATATCAAGCACTTGTTCAAACCTTAACCAATACAAACATTTCCTTTCTCTGAAAAAAAATGTTTTCCTGAAACTTAATTATCTAAGTTTACTTCCAAAAGTAGACTTAGTAAAAAAAAAAATATTTCATGGAAGTCATTCACAGAATGTAGCAGATCATGTTTGTGTGTGTGTGGGTTTTAGTGTATTATATTTTGATTTGTTATATGATTTCTTCCATTTATTTTAGTGCGACTACATAGCATGACTATAGTGAAAATGTGCTCAGTAGGAAAGTATATGTAGAACCTATACAGAATTGCATGCTGTCATGCAGAGGGAGGGGGGTAAAGGGGGGAAAGTGTGGGGGGAGATAAAAATCTTAATTTTAAGGAAGTAATTGTAGAACATTAAAAAATAATGATAAAATAAAAAAATAATAAAAAATAAAATAAAATATTAAAAAAATATTTCAATTACAGAAATTATGTTCAATGAAAAATCACTAATAACACAAATGAGAAAATCATCTATGAATGGTTTTAGAAAGAAATCTTGTTAACATTTGTTTACAACATGATGTATTGACAATTGGGAATATACCAAAAAAAAAAGAAATGACAGTGACAATATCTGCCTTAATAAGACCTGGATGGTTTTAGTTTTGTTTTCTTTTACTTTCTCTATTTTGATCCTGCTTTCTGACATCTAATTCTTATTAGAGAATGCCCACATCATTCCAAAGATGATGGAGAGTACTATTCAAGGTGAAATTACTTTTATCTCTCTTTTAGTTGATTTCCTTGGGATAACTCCATACTTTCCATAGTGTGGGAGGCCCATTAAGGTATTTGCCTGGATTCCCAAGGTTTCATGAAATGGTGACTATTTTTAGTAAAAAAATTAAACATAAGGGAATATCTTGACAAGAATCTGAAGATAAACTGTGAGAAATTAAGTGAAATATCCATAGATAACCTAACTGATGAGAAATAAGTTGGTTATATGACAATAACCATAGAATTAGATGGTCAGATTCAGGGATAAATGGAATCTTACATGTACAATTCACAGTGATTACAAAATCTAATTGACACAAGTTGTCATAAAAGATGTGTTAAACAATGGAATATTTGTAAAACTGAAAAGTCATAATTTCTAGTTTAAATTGTGTTCAATATAATCTCATGTGTTTCTAATTATGATTCCTGGATGCTTCAAATAATACTCAGTATGCTGTGTTTTCACAGTGATCATGTTTTGAAATGTAAGTTACCACTTATATTAAGTCAGTAATTCTATAATCACAAGATGAAAGACTATCAAATTAAGATGATTTGCATTTATCACAGTCTCTTAACTGCTCATTTTATATGAATTTGTTTTGTGCCAGTCATGTTGCATAACACCAACAAACACATATACTTATTCATATATGTTTATATGTGCATATATATGTATAGACAGGCAGACAGACAGAGAGATAGATAGATAGATTCAAATTAGTAAACCAAATGCGATTGTTAGTGAGCTGTTTCATGATCTCTGACACTTCATGATCCCATGGACCACAGTTCACCAGACCTTTCTATCCACCACTATATCTCACAGCCTGTCCAAATTTATATTCTTTGCTTCCATGACACCATCTATCTATCTCATCCTTCACCATCCCCTTTTCCTTTTATCTTTAATCTTTCCCAATAACAGGGACTTTTCCAATGAGTCCTGTCTTCTCACTGTGTGGCCAAAATATGTATGTTTCAGCTTCAGCATTAGACCTTTCAGTAAGTAATCTTCATTAATTTCTTTAAATATTGACTGATTTGATCACATATATAATTGGCTAACATGACAAAATAGGTAAATTACAAGTGGTAGAGATGTGAAAAAATTGGAACATTAATTCATTCTTAGTGAACATGCGAACTGATGCAATCACTTTGGAAAACAATTTGGCATTATGCCCAAAGGGCTATAAAATATGCATGCCCTTTGGCATAGCAATGCTATTTCTAGGGATGTATACCAAAGAGACAATACAAATGGTAAGAGGAGCCACATGTAGAAAAATAATTGCAGCAGCTCTTTTTATTGTTGCCAAGAACTGGAAATTGAGGGCATGTCCATTAATTGGGGAATGACTGCATGCCTTCTTGGGGAGAGGAAAATTGAAAACTCAAAAGCTTATGGGACTGAATGTTGCAAACTAAATATTAATTAATTTTTTGAATAAACAGTCTGCTTTTACAATAATTCCAAGTTCATATATTGTTGAAACCTGACACAAAATCAAGCATAACCTTGCTTGCACATGAAATGAGCAAAATCATTTGACAATTGAAACATTTCTTGTCATTGCCTTTTTTAAAAATTGGGATATATACTAATCTTTTCCAGTCTAGGGGCCATTGTTGAGTTATCCAACTTTGCTGGGACATTGAATGCAGCACTTCAACAAGTCTATGGATATTGTCTTACTAAATTGAATTGTGTCATGATCTGAAGCCTTTTTCATTTTTAAAAAGGGAACACTTGCCTTCATTTTTATGTAGATTTTCACCTTCCCTATAAATGTTTAACAGCCTATTGGACATCGCTTTACATTGATTTCATTTATTTTTCAGGTGGCATTTCTGTTTTCATTCTTTGGATGACCATCTGCTCTTAAATCTGTATATAGGCAAACATGGTTTGAAAATAGAAAAGGAAACTGTTTTCCCAGATTGGCTCTAACAGGTGAATCTGCTTTCCCCTTTCACACATAAACTAAATACACATGGGATAGGGAGTCTAGGGGTATTTTGTTTTAATGCTACTTTCAGAATTTGACAACTTGTGTTCTAAAGCTAAGACTTATAGTGTATGTCTACACAGGAAATAACAAAAAAAAATAAAGAAAAGAAGTCAGTTTCAACTTAAAATGGCTGACTCTAATATTAAGCACATTTGGGGAAGACAAGGACAAACTGAAATATGACTATCCCTACTCACCACTGACAATAGAGGGAACTACATATATTTGAAGTAGTGCAATCATAGTAAATCAGTCATTGCCTTTGCCGGTTTGAAACTATTTTCTTTACCTTACCTCTGTGTCACAGTCAGTAAGAGGAGCCATTTCTCTCCTTCCAGTGTCTTTACTGGATGTATCATCTCCCTTGAGACTTCCTTAGTATCTCAGTCCTCCTCTGAGGACAATGTTGAGTTATTGCTGTTTACACTGTCTCTACCTTCCCTATCCCTTGCCCCGACCAGTTGAGCAGTTTGCTCTGTGGGGCCATGATGATTGACTGGAAGGGGACTTTGAAAATTCCATACTTAGTTACCATTTATGGGAGCTTTTTTGTATCTCTTCCAATAGACCGAGGCAATGCTTTTTTATGAGAGGCCCCGCCGAGAGAGTGAGGAGTTAATTCTTTTCTGTTTTATATCTGGCATGTAAGTGGGATCAAAGTAATCTTTAAATGGCACAGAAACTCCCCATGATGATATAAGTGGGCCCTACTGGGATAACAATGAAGGTCTCTGAGCCTTTGTCATTGTGGAAAGTAAGTGAGTAATGCAAGATTATCTCCAGGAAATATTGGTAATGAAAGCTAAAGCAATCCTTTCTCTGAGATGAATCCCTCCTGAATCATGCTAAAGTAACATTGTGGAGCTGCTATGCAATCTTCTATCCACTGCAAATCCTGCTCTCAGAATGAATTGAAGCTTTTTTCAAAGCATAGCAAATATGCTACTGTATTTCCAATCTTCATATAAGGAGAGATTGTAATTTCTCCTAGGTCTCAGATATTTTTTGGTAACTTTGAACAATGTTATCTGTTTTTTTGTTTGTTTGTTTTTTGCTGTTGTTGCTGTTTTTTTTTTTTCTTTTGTTTTTTATTCAGTGTTCCTACTGAATTCTGTAGTACCAGATGAAGTCTGGAATGTATTGATGTCAGATTTGTGGTATCTTTTTTTTTTTCTCCATGAAATACAGATGATGGGAAAACTCTATGTTTCTTGCTAACAGTTTCTCTAAACTGTGGGAAGCAGAATCTTTCTTTCCAGATTACTTAGCAGAGAGTTATACACTTAATGCACATTCTTTTAATCCTTGTTAATAGAGGTGGTGATGTTGTTGTTGAAAGTCAGACAAACATAATTATACTGAAGCTGTTGATGCAAATCTTTCTGTGACTGTTTTATTAGTGTCAGGAATATTCATGATTTTTCCCTCCACTATAAATATAATAAAATTAATTATAACTTCAAATCAGATATCATGTCCCTTTCCCTTTCATTTTACCTAGATCATTGATTTGATTTATATAGCTATGCTCCACATTATTTTAAGATGGGTACCTAATTTTACTTAAGACCAAACTGTCCATTTTTATAAAAGATTTGAGGCCGACTTTAACCATAATTCAATTTAATTATATTTTAGAATAATGCCAGTTATCTTGACATTTTTATGATTTGCAGTTTGCATATATACAGGCCATTTGGCAAAAAATAAAAACTAAATTGTATTTCTAGTAAAAATTCAAATATGTTCACAAAAATTTCCTATAATTCTCCATATTCTGATATAATGACAGCCTTTTTGAGAGTCAATGATGTGTAATAAGTCTTGTACTTTATTTCAAGAGATCGAGGTTCAAATCCTTTATCTGACATATCACCTTTGCAACTTTGGGCATCACTTAAATCCTTCAGTTTTTTTTTCCCATCTATAAAATAGAAATACTCCTATTTTTAATACTTTGCACATGGCCACTCTACAAGGGGCCTTGTGAAGCATAAAGTGCTTTACAAATGACAGATATTATTATTTGTTATGCTAAAATTTGGACAAGAAATATTTTATCTGAAATTTGCATTGTTCATATTTACTTTATATATAATCTGTGTATAAATGAGATATTTCTGTGGTGTAGCATTAACTCCCAAATATTTCACACAGTAGATTTAGAAATATTTTGCTGAAAAATTGCATTTTTTCTTAAAGGGGATAATTTTTTTGATTATTGAAAGAGTTATGTAGTTTTGTACATTTAAGGTATATTGATTTAAAAGTCGGAAACAAAATGCTTTGCTACATTATTTGATGCAGGACAAAATATTTTCTTTAAAATCTATGAATGTAAGTGTTGGACATTAAAATTATACTTAAATTGAATCTTCAAGATGTGTTTTTATGTTTTTAACAGTTTTCACATGCATTCCTTGATTTCTTTCAATGGCAGAGTCATCCTTGTTACCCAGACTATGAACTTGAAGTTATCTCTTATACTTCCCTTTCCTTCATCCATCATGTCAAGTCAGCTGTGAAATTCTATTGATTCGTCTTATAAAGTATTCAAATTCTCATCATATACTTGGTGTCTACCCTTGTTTAGAACTAACATATTATATTTATGTGTATATATCTCTATTTCTTAAGTTTAAATTTTTATTACTAGACTTCACTAAATAAACAAGTAGTACCATTTCCTTATAAAAAGTAGAACCAAAAAATAAGATTGTAAACTCCCAGGCACCATGGCTAAGAAGATGTGGAACCAGCCCCACTGTATTTGATCTTTATAACTTCTTCAAATTAGGAATTATACGCAAGAGATAATGGAATTCCAGCTGTGTCTTCAAGATCAGGTACTAAGAAAGTTAACGAATACTTAATATTCAATATTTGAAGAACTCAGTCAGTCCCCCTTCCTTCACTTCACAGCATGCTCTAGCAAGGCTGGATGAGACAACACACAAGCTTGCAACAAAAATCGCTATCCTCAATCACAGAGATCATTAGTCACACCAAAGAAGATTTCAGTACCTGCTGAATTTGTCTTTACATAAAGAAAAAAGAGATTAACAAGTAATACAACCATGGTGGGGATGAGAGAACAAGTCCTTAAAAAAAAAAAAAAAAAAAAAAAAAAAAAAACCACAAAACACATTTACCTGAACTGCTATTGTGGAGAATAGAACTGGTTTCTTCCCATATCTCAGACTATTTAAAAAATGGGAGGATATATCCCCCAGTTTGAGAAATTTGAGCTTTGAGCTAATCTAGAGTTGACAAACAAGTGATGGGAAAGGCAAAGCTTTTGTTGCCTCATCTGTAATCTCAGCAATAGCAATAATATTAATCAATCAGGAAATAAATACTCTACCTGAATTTCCTATGAGAGGGAATAGACCCATTAATTCTTAGTAGGGTGGAAGGTTCATCTCTTACCTTATTGTTTCTATCATTCAGGAGAGGAAAATTCAGGATTTCAGGGGAAGGGGAATAGAGTTGTGGCAGTTTCCTTTAAACTACTTGACTCCACCTGGACACTCCTTCCTTTTGATAGGTATCACAAAAGCATGGGAAACTCTTCTCTCCTGACTTTTCTCTCAATAGAAGCTTTTAAAACAGTCCCAGAAAGTTAAATTCAAAAATGTCTTTACAAATGGCAAATTTCTGGATATAATCTTAAATCTCCCATATCCATAGCTGTACTATCTAGAGGGAGTCCTGGAATTTCAGTACTACATTGATAATATTCTGTTTAGATGAGGAATGTAAGCAATCTGCAATTCTGTTTTTATTTATCAAATTACTCCTCTTCCACTTTTAGACCATTAATAAAGAAAATCTATGGTAAAATATGTTTTTCCCTAGTACATACTTGGAACCTATATTGAAATACTAGCAAACCAACCCCTAACTTGAGAGGATTACTGTGGTTTCAAGGATGTAATAGGTAATTAATTTGCTAAGGAAATTAATGAGCCCTATCCTTTGCTCTAATTATGTTAGTTTTCTGACTGCACAAATAATGCACAAAAAATTGAACAGATATCATTCTAATTCTATAAAGTATAGTAGTAGATGGATAATCATGTGGTCAAGTGAATGCTGAGCATCAGTAATGGGGGTGTAATCAAATGTACATGAATTTATGAACCAGATCTTAAAAATGGCTATTATGTGTACACTCAAGCTCACTTGTGCTGTTCTTATTGTGATAAACAGGAGGTAATCTATCTGCTTTGTGAATTTGATGGATGCTTTAAGGCAGCACTTGAATGTATACCATTACACATCCAAGAAGCTAGTTTTTTTCTTTCCTGCTGAATATACTAAAATATATAACTGAAATACAATGCTTTAAGGCACACAGATATGTATGTGTGTATACATATATGTGTGTATGTATGTGTATATGTATATACATATACACACACACCCATATACATATATCACTTCATGCTCAGCACAACCTTGTGAAAAAGAGTTAATATTATTCTCATTTTATAAATGAAGAAACTGAAGGTCGCAGTTTAAAGTGACTTATCTGGGATCACATAATAAGTAATTATCTAAAACTGAATTTGAAATCAGGTGTTCTGCACTCAAGTTTGGCACTCTATTCACTCTGCTTCTTAGATGCTTAGATATACATAATAAAGTCAAGAATGTTGTTAAGGTGAGTGGATGAGGTTGCCCATGAGCACATCATTCAATTGGTCAAATTAATTTTCCCTCTCCTCCTCCTCCTCATAATTAATCTCTTGTTTTATATTGCAACTACTTTCTCTCTCATTAGCTTCTCTTAGGGTCCATAATAAGCCAGGATTACAAGATTTGTAAATTTATTTACATATAATTTTTCAACAAAGTGTCATAAGAATTCTGTAATGTAAGGAATACAGGTAATATCATTGTCACTTTACAAGTGAGGAACCAAATTTTGGTAGTTTAAATGACCTGTTCAAGTAGTTTTAACATTCTTAGCAAATGACTTGCTGACCTACAAAATGTAGACTTCTCAAATTTCTAAAATAACTTTGAAATATAAAATCTAAAGGGAGGCAGCACAGTGAAAATGACTTTGTGAATTCCATGTGAGAATAAATATTTGTATAAAAATAAATTTGGAAATACTCTGAAGATATAAAGGCAATTGAAGTTCATTCTATAAGAGTATGAACACTTTGTGTGTATATTTTTATCCTTAAAAATTCATGCTTTTTGTTATATCAGAGTTATTTCTCAAGAAGTGCTTACTTCCCCTGATCCAAATTGAACCCTCTATTGTAACAAAGTTCAGTTAAAAAACAGCTCCCAATTCTACATCAGATATAGTGACTTCATCTGACAGTGCATAACATTCTTTCCCAACTCTCTGCTTTAACGAAGGAAGATGCCATTTTCCATCATCCAAAGATTACTATTTTACAATCCTAAAAAATTCATATCAACATATGTATTTAAGCCTTAAAAATCATAGGTATTTTTAAAAAAATTACTGAAATCCACAAAAAAATCCAGTACACTCATGATTCCATTATATTATAAATAATGTTTGTCTTCTGTTTCCTTCAATAATAAATATTAGCATTTCAAAACAAATGTTAAAATATCATACTGTCTAGAAGTCTTTGTAGGGGTAATATTCTAAAATATTTCTCTTATGGTAGCTTTGTCCTCGTGAATTCTTTGCCTCAAATTTGCTTTAATCAATATAACTTCATGGTTCAAAATTAGTTTTTTTAACTTTTAAGTTTGAAACCTTGTGTATTTCCCCTTTGTCTCAGTAATATTACACCTACTTGGTTAAAAGATAAAATGCCAAATGCAGTGAGATAAAATTTAGGACACGAATTTTAAAAATGAAATCAAATGGCAGAAACTACTATTCCATCTAAAGGCCCCTGTGGTAACATAACGAACAGTATCTGCTGAAACCTGCCTCCATTTAAGCACCTGATTTATAGTCTCATAAGCAAAATTCGTTTGTAAGTATCTGTACACCATGGGCAGAAGACAAGACTGGGTTTACATAGATTTTTCATTGCATTTCTGTTACTTAGAATTAGATGACTTTTCTGGAAATGAGCTGTGTTATTGTATACTATCAACTCACAGGACTAAAGCTTTTTATTTTGTGGGAATACTTTTAATCATTTTATCTGAAAGAAATATAGTGCAAAGTGACACAATGTGTATCACAAAAGTCTTAACTTCTCAAAGATTTCAAGATTGTTTTCTGCTTGGCTTTTCACAAAATTATTGTTTCATCTAAAAATATGATCTCTTTTGAACCTGCCTAAAATAGCATATCTTTCTGAGCTATAATCACTTGGTCTCAGTAAGTGAAATCTAAATATGTGCATTGGAATGGTTGCCTGCCAAGATAGAGTCCTGCAGGGAACATTTTTCAGAAGGAGCCATACAAAGTCAGGAAAAAAGCGAAGAGTTACTCTAATTCTGGCTTTAGTCCTTTCTTATTGCAATAACCATTGAATCTCATAGGCCAGGGAGATGCTAGGTAAAGGAATTCTGTACTTGGTCACATACTTATTTTGTGGATTTTTTCTGCTGTGATGGAGGAAAATATTCATTCATTAAATCAGGCATTTATTAACTTAACATTTATCAAAGCTTGCTATGTGGCAATTGCTAAGCTAAGTCCTGCTAATGAAGAGAAGATATACATGTAGATATAAATTTGATAACAGTGAGAGAGAAAAACAGAGAGACAGACAGAGAAGAGAGACAGATTAAATATGGACATTCATGTATGTATACATATATACACTGTTTATCAAATGAGTTAGCATAAATAAACCATTTTTTAAATATCAAATCACTATATAAATACTAGCTTTATTATAACATCTGTATATGTGCATGCATACATTTATGCATATTATATTCAGATTTATTTTCTTGGAAAAGGCACTAGAAATAGTGCGAATCAGGATAAAAGTTGATCTATGAAGCTAGAATTTTAACTAAGATTTAAAGAGTCTATAGATTCTACAAAGTAGAAAAAAGAAAATAGAAAATGAGTTGTAGAGTTTGAGGAATGACTAATTTGACTGGATAGTCAAACTGGAAATTTTATTCTAATTTACAGAAAAGGACTAAAAAGGAAACAATCTTGGGTAGGTAGGATGGACCCAGATTTGGTAGAACTCCAAAATCTGAGAGAAATTTGTTTGTTTTTCTAGAAGAAATGGGGAAACACTAGACATTCATGAGCAAGAATGAGATATGCTTAGAAATCTGCTTTGGAAATATCAGTTTGGCAGTTTTGCGTAGTGTTGTTTGGAGAGGTGATTATATGGAGGAAAAAAAGTTAGATAGGAGGCTCTGACCTTATCCAAGTATCATTCATTGTTTACTATGATATGATGACAGTATGAGTGATCCATAAAGCCACTAATTAAAAACAAATGATTGAAAAAAACCTACTTTCTTGGAGATCTAAAATATGTCATTCAACTCCCCCCCCACAAAAAAAAAAGCACTGCGACAGTGTTACCTAGGAATGTGAAAGGCAAGTAAGCAAGTAAACAAATAAAGAAGACAATGTAAAATGAAAAATAAACACGTAGATACCAGATTTTGCTTGAGTCCATTTCCATAACATTTCAAATTATCATTGAAAAGTTTATGAAACATTTTATTCAACAAGATTGCATATTGATGAGCAAAAATGGTAATTTAATTATCTGCCATGATTTCACGTTTATTAGACTAAGGCTACAAGACAGATTGACCTAAGATTTGGAGGTATGGGGTGGGAAGAGTAAATAAGGGGGATAATTTAAAACATTTGAAATAATGCCAGAAGTGGAATAATTTTTGTGATACTTTGAAGATGAATTCAAGGTGGCAAAAAGACACAATTCTAATGTGTCTTTGCAATGAAAATGAAACAAACACGTAGATGGCATTCTTATATTTGTTATATAAAAAAGTGTATTGTTATTGCTTTTGCTTTATTTCCTATAAAAATTAAAGTGATATTAAAATTTGTATAAAAAGGTTTAGGTATAACATTATCACACTAAACTACTGTAAACCAAGTTACACATTTTAAAAAGCTTATGTTATTATGTTTTCAGAACCTATTAGTCCTGTCATCTTTAGAAATGTATTTCTAATTACAAAGTGATAAATAGATAAATATTTTGAACAGGCATTTCTCACAAGAAAAAGTCAACCAACTACAGCTGTATAATTTTTTTTAATTGCAAATATCTAATGATTTAAAAAAAATGGAAGCTAACAAAACTTTCAGTTCCTCCCTTTCACTGATCAGATTGGCAAAACTGACAAAGAAAAAAGAAAATGAGAAATATCAGAGCAGTGGTCAGGAACCAGGCACAATGACGCATTTGAATAGAGCTGTGAATTGATCAGTTTTTCTGAAAAGCAATTTGGCCTCAGTTAAAAAGTTATGCATATGATTTCATTCAGCAAAGTTTCTTCTAGGGCTATATCCCCAAAAGAGCAAAAATTAAAAAAAAATGCTACTGGCAGTAGTGTACTGACTTTTGTTGTAGCAAAGAACTGGGAACTAAGGGAGTTCCCTTCAATTGGAGAAATAACTGAACAATTATAGTATATGACTATAATGGAATTCCATTATGTAACAATGGGGGGCAGTTTCAGAGAAAACTGAATTTAAATTAATTGATGCAGAAAGTGAAAAGAGATAGCAGAACAATTTATACCACAACAACATTGTAAAGATGAACAGCTTTGAGAGACTTAAAGAATTTTTTCAACATCTTAATCAGTCATGGTTCTAGAGGAAAAAGATGAAGGAAGATACACTGAGAGAAAGGTGATGGGCTAAATATGTAGAATGAGACGTATACTTTTTGGATACGGTCAATGAAGAAATTTGTTTTGATTGACTACATCTATTTGTTAGAGGGATTTTTTCCTTTTCTTATTTTTATGTGATGGGGAAAATGGGAAGATAAGGAAATAAAGGCTCTTTTAAAAATATGGTGGTCTTGGAAAATGGAAAATGGCAACTACCTTCTTTAAGGCAGAGAACTGGGAAAAAATGTTACACACCATCAGATGTAGTCACTACACACTTGATATAGTATTAGATGTACTATTGGGAGTTGGTTTTAACAGATCTTTCTTTGTTGTAATAGATGA
Organism: Bettongia penicillata ogilbyi; assembly: GCA_023548195.1. Taxonomy (NCBI): domain Eukaryota; kingdom Metazoa; phylum Chordata; class Mammalia; order Diprotodontia; family Potoroidae; genus Bettongia; species Bettongia penicillata. Next base: position 92,702 of record JAJHZJ010000618.1, read on the forward strand.
TTCAATTTGGAGAAGGGGGGAAAATATTTCTTGAGAAATAACTCTAATGTAACAAAAAACATGAATTTTTAAGGATGAAAATATCCACGAAAATTTTTATGCTCTTCTAGGATGGAATCCAACTGACATTTTATCTTTAAAGTATCTCCTAATATATTTTTATGTAAATATTTATTTTCAGATGGAATTCAGAAAGTTCTTTACACTGTGCTGCCTCCCTTCAGATTTTGTATTTGAAGGTGTAACAGCAAGCAAAGTGGAATTTGTTTGTTTGCTTTCTTTTTGGAATTGCTTCCCAAACTCAGTCAGGGCTCAGCCTCCTTTGAGCCCTAATGGTTCACAGCTGTGCTGAGTCTTGAGTCAATCAGGAGTTGAGTCTTTATTATCTATACTGGGAGGTTAGTAGTTCACAACTGTACTGAATCATGTAGGTTTTCTGCCTCCTGACTCTGAGCCAATCAGGAAGTGAAGCTTCATTATGTACATTGGGAGATTTGTGTTTTATTTTGGGGATTTTGTTTATGAGAAATCTTGTGATTACTTGGTTGAGACTCTGACCTGCATGTTCAGATCTCTGACTGCTCAGATGTAATGTCTCTCTCCATCCAGGGATGTAAGTGTATAGTAACATTGCTTTGATTGACCCAGTAGAACCCTGTCTGTTGGGTATCATTTCTCTGTATTTTCTCTGTTTGTTGAAGAGATAGGAGTCTTGGTAGCTTTGGAAATGTAACAGATAAAAATGCATGTCTAGAAGCATTTGGTTGAATTAATTAAAGTAATTACTGACCCCCACCCACAAAAGTTGCCTTTCCTTTATAAATGCAGATCTAAGGACCTGTGATGCTTACTGATACAGATGGTTATTTTTAGAAAATTGAGAAGTCTACATGTTGTAGGTTAGCAAGCCATTTACTAGGAATTTTCAGATTACTTGAACAGGTCATTTATACTCACCAAATCTTAGGTTTCTCCCTCATAAAATAGGAATAATATTATTTATATTCCTTACATTACAGGATTCTTGTGAAATTTTGCTGAAAATTTATATGTAAATAAATTTACAAATCTTATATTCCTATATAAATGTTACCATAAGAGAAGCTAATGGAAGAGAAAGTAGTTGCAGTATAAAACAAGAAGGAGGAGGAGAGGAAAGGGAAAAATAATGTGTCCAACTGAATGATGTGCTCATGGGAAACCTCATCCACCCAGTATTGGATAGGGTATATCAACAATTGATGTACAGTACATCACAGTGTTTCCAGTGCATTCCTTGCTGCTGAAGATGAACATTTACAAATTATTCACTTCACCAATACCTGTTACACTTACAGAGCAACTTGCTTATTAACATATTAACAATGATAATTGTTCTCTAGAATCTGTAGGAATTCAGGCATAGTGGGGATAAAAGCAGTGATGGTAGGAGGAGGGTCCCAAATCTAGGTCAGAGCTTTGATTATCATTATGCTCTAAGAGAAGTTTTATTCATCAAATAAGGTAATATTCATAAAACACTTAGCAATTTTCAATTTATGCTTTTTCCTACAGAATTTTCACAGATAGATCCTTCCCCCAAAAACCCCCAAATCCTAAGCCTCCTTGAATCTCATTAACTACTCCTTTTATCTCCCTCTTTAATAGAAAGGTATGGTCTAACACTGGATTATACTTTTAACTACAAATTTCCTACTTATTAGAAATCCTGATATTTCTCAATTTGACCATAATTTACTTACATTCCATACTCTTCACCTCTCCAATATATTCTTTACCCTCACCAACTTTTCCAGTGCATTTACAGATCAGAACTTTATCCTGTCTTTGATTTTCCTGCATCTCCAATTTGACCCAATAGGTATCCAGTGAATATCCACCCATTACTATGCCCTTGAAACCCTTTTCTTTTTGGCTTATTGCCATATAGTTCCTGGAAAATATTGGCACTGTTTTATTCCCATCATTTACCTCATCCACTCCTACTTGTGAACTTCTAAATGAAGTTGGAGGAAAAAAAAAAACCACAAAAACAAAAAACACTGTGTAATTTGACCACATCACAAATTCATGTTATTGAACTTCAACTGAACCTTCATTTAAAGAAGATATCCTTTTTTATTCTTTCCTAATTAGTTCTCTATCATTCTCCACAGAAGTTTTTTTCAAACCTTCTTTTATTAAGACACCTGCATTTCTCCCATCTCTTCATCAAGAATCAAGACCTTGACTCTTCTTTTGCTGAGAAAATTAAAGCTATCCAATAGGAACTATCTCTCCTATACTCTTTATTTCAGAACCACTTAATGTAACTCCTCGCTATCTTATTGCTCCTGGTCTATAATAAAAAGGTGGCCCATATATCCAAGGCCAATTCCTCTACATAAACAACTGATTTTCTTTCCTCCCATCTCCCCTAGCAGATTTTGTCAACAATCATACTGTCTCTATCAATTCTACATCCTGGTTCTCTCTATTAGTTCCTTCTGAATTGGATTCAGTCATACTCATTTCTTCCCCAGTTTAAAAGAAACAAACAAACAAACAAAAAACCTTCTCTAGATCTTATTATTACTCTATATTATCACTCTAAATCTTCTCTCCATTCTGAGTCCAATCTCTTAACAAAGCTTTTTAACCTCACTGCCTCTACTTCCTCTTCTCATATTCACCTCCTAGCCCTAACAATATGACTTGAAACCTCATTCCTTAAATGAAAATTTTCTATTCTAATTTATCAGCTATTACTTTATTTTCAGATCAGATAGTTCTTTCACAAGAGTGCTCCTTCTCAGTTTATCTGCTGCATTTGACAGTGTTGACTCTCCTTTCCACCTACATATTGTCTCCTCTTGAATAATTGCAACAACAACACTTGATCTTCTGATTATCTGTGATCACCACTTCTCAGACTCCTTTGAAACTTCATAATCTATATCATTACCTAACTATGGGTGTACTCCAAGATCCTGCCCTAGGACCTTTTCTTCTAATAGCTTCCATAGTCTTAGCTGTTATCTCTATTCATACATCTTCCAAATGTGTGTGTATGTATGTATGTAGATAGATAGATAGATAGATAGATAGATAGATAGATAGATAGATAGATAGATAGATAGATAGATAATTCCCATCTCTTCCCCCAAAATTAAATCCCATATCACCATTGCTCATGGGTCATTTCATCTCAAAAAGTCCCAAAAGCATCTATAACTCAACATTTATAAAAACAAACACACACACACACACACAAACTTGAATCTTTCCCCCGCCCCCAGGAAAAGAAAAACACACTTCTTCCTGGTGTGGAAGCACACATATCCTTCCACTCTTTCAGGATTGAAATTTCAGCATTACCCTGGAACTCTTACCATCCCTCACTCCATATATTAATTGGTTGTCCAATTTTCCCATTTCTACCTCTATAACAGCCTTCATGCCCATCCATTGTTCTTTACTCATATAGTTACAGTCCTCTTTTGACCTTCATCACTTCTCACTTGGATTATTGTAGCAACTCCCTGCTTGTTTTCCCTTCATTAAATTTCTCCTCATTGCATCCAATGGTCACATTGCTATCAAAGTAATTTTCCTGAAATGCCGATTTGACCTTAAGACTCTTTTACTCAATGAAGTTTCATGATTTTTATTTCCTCTAGGAATTGATATCTATATAAAACAAATAAATTATGCTATAAATTTTGGGAGGGAGGAGAGAGAGAGAGAGAGAGAGAGAGAGAGAGAGAGAGAGAGAGAATATTTGTTTATTTACTTCCCCCCCCCCAGTTACTATTGATAAACAATCTTAAGCCAGGAGGGTCCAGAGGAAACTTTAGACTGGGGCCCATTGGAGTTGAGTTTCAGAGTGCAGTAGGTTTAAGGGTGAGGGAAAGGAGAGGAGAGGAGCTAGTAAAACTCAGCAAGTGAGGTCATCATTTCTCTGATAGTATGGACTTTACTTCATCCTTAGTGAATACCTGAATATACCTTGGCCTAAAGAGGCTGAGGTCTCTCAGTACATCCTGGGTCATCTCCAGTCATTCTGATGAATATCTGGTCACTAGATTCAGATTACTCTAGAGGAGCAGTGAGGCTACTGATCTTGCACAGCCTTCCCTCACTCAAAACAAAGTCAAGTGCAAGTCATGTCATCCTTTCTTTGATGGCATGGTCTTCTTTGTCAATAAAGGATGAACACAACAAAAACCCTGAAATTAACAAATGTTTATTGAGTTTCTATTGTGTGAGTAGCTGGAATAAGTACGAGGGAGAGAAAGGCAAAGTAGAAACAGTTATAATCCTTGAGGAACTCACAGTCTGAACGAGTAGGAGGAAGAAATTTTATATTAACATATGTGTGTTTGTGTGTGTGTGTGTGTGTGTGTGTGCAGCAAAGATGCCAGGAGGTTTCATGAATAAGATGGTGTTGAACCTGAACCTCAAGGACAAAATGGAGTGTTAGGGGAGCATAAGGGAAGTATATTTCAGGCTAGGGGGATAGCCCGGTCAAAAGCATGTATGTGGGAGAAGTATAATATATGAAAAACAATAAGTATTGTAGACCATTCTGGGTTGTGTAGAGTGTGCAAGAAATAGAGAATGTTGTATTTTTTCTTCTCATGATAGAATGATTTTTGCTCCTGCTTTTTTTTAGATTCACTTGATACACAGTAAATGTATTTTTTCTCTATTACCAACTTTTTATTCTCTATATTTATTTTAAATGCTAATTTTTTTACGTTTTAATTTTTTTAGTATTGTATTTTACCCATGTACATGTAAAAATAATTTCAACATTCATTTTTAAAACTTTGAGTTCCAAATTCTCTCTGTTCCTCCCTTCCCACATGCCTTCATTGGGAAGGCAAGCAATTTGATATAGGTTATACATGTGTAGTTATGCAAAACACTTCTGTGATAGTTACATTGTGAAAACTAATTATATTTCCTTCCATCATATCCCCATTCCATTCATTCATTCTAATCTCTCTCCTCCCTCCCTCCCTCCCTCCCTCTCTCTCTCTCTCTCTCTCTCTCTCTCTCTCTCTCTCTCTCTCTCTCTCTTTTTCTCTCTCTTTCTCTCTCTCTCCTTTCACCCTGTCCCTCCTTAAAAGGCCTTTTCTTCTGACTAATTCCTCCCCCTGTCTTCCCTTCCCACCCTTCTGTTATCCCCTTTGCTCCTAGTTTCCTATAGAGTGAGACAGATGTGAATACCCAAATGAGTGTGTTTGTTATTTCCTCTTTGAGCCAGTTCTGGTAAGAGTAAGGTTCCCTCCCTCCCTCTCACCTGCTCCTCTTTCTCTCCACTGTAAAAGCTTTTACTTTCCTCTTTAATATGAGATAGTTTACCCCACTCTACCTCTCTCTATCTCTTTCTCCCAGGATATTCCTTTCACAACCCTTAATTTTATGTTTTGGGTATCATCTTTTAATATTCACCTCACACCCATGCCCTCTGTCTATATTACTCTTTCTAACTGCCATAATAATGAAAATGGTCTTATGGGTTAAAAATACCACTTTTCCATGTAGGAATGTGAACAGTTTAACTTTAAAAGTCCCTTATGGTATCTTTTCTAATTTACTTTTTCATGTTTCTCATGAGTCTTGCATTTGAAAGCCAAATTTCTATCTAGTTCTCATCTTTTCTCAAGAATGCCTGAAATTCCTCTTTCTCATTGAATATCCATTTTTTCCTCTCATGGATTATATACTCTTTTTTTCTGGGTAGGCAATTCTTTGATGAAATTCTAGCTCCTTTGCCCTCCAGAATATGATATTCCAAGCCTGTCAATCCTTTAATGTAGAGGCTGCTAAATCTTGTTTTATCCTGACTTTGGTTCCAGTATATTGTATTGTTTCTTTTTACAATATTTTCTCCTTGATGTGGGAACTGTGAGATTTGGCTATGATGTTCCTGAGAGTTATCATTTGTATCTCTTTGTTTTTAATTAATTAATTTTTAGTTTTCAACATTCACTTCTATAAGTTTTAAATTTTCTCTGCCTCCTTCCCCTCCCTTCTCCTCAAGACAGTATGCAATGTGATATAGACTCTACATATATATTCTTATTAAATATATTTTCACATAAGTCATGTTGTGTAGAAGTGGAATAATGGAGGACAAACAAGAAAAAAAAGAAAAAAAAGAGTAAATAGTATTCTTTGATATGCACTCAGACTCCATAGTTCTTTTTCTGGATATGTATTGCATTTTCCATGAGTTTGTTGTAGTTGTTTTAGGTTCTTGCATTGCTGAGAAGAATTAAGTCAGTCAAAGTCAGTCATCCCACAATGTGGCTGTTAATGTTTACAGTGTTCTCATAGTTCTGCTCATTTCACCCATCATCAGTTTATGTAAGTCTTTTCAGGATTTTCTGAAGTCCATCTATTCATCATTTTTATAGCATAATATTATCCCATCACATTCATATACCACAAAATTCCCTTGGTTTCCAATTTTTGGCCACCACTAAAAGAGGTGCTATAAATATTTTTGTACACGTGTGTCCTTTCCCTATTTTTTAAGGTTTAAATTTATTTATTTATTTTTAGTTTTCAACATTCATTTCCACAAGATTTTGAATTCCATATTTTCTCACCATCTTTCCCCTTCCCCCCAAGATGGCATGCACACTGATGACCTATTCTGCCAGTATGCTCTCCCTTTTATCACCACCCCTTATCCCTTTCCCCTTAATTTTCTTGAATGGAAAGATACATTTCTATACCCTATTGCCTATATATTTTATTTCCCATTAGCATGTAATTTTTAACATTTGTTTTTAAAGGTTTAAATTCTTAATTATCTCCCTTCTTCTCTCCCTTTCCACTCCCATTGAGAAGGCAAGCAAGTCAATATACTTTATACATATGTAGTTATGCAAACCACATCCATAATAATCATGTTGTGAAAGACTAATTATATTTCCCTCCATCCTATCTTGCCTCCCACTTATTCTTTTTTCTCCTTTAATCCTGTCCATTTTTAAAAGTTTTTTCCTCTGACTACACCCTCCACCAATCTGTCTTCCTTTCTATCTTTCCTGTAGGATAAGATACCCAATTGAGTGTTGCATCAATAAGCACTCTAAAATACACAGGGGGGGGCCTAACTACAACAAATTATTAGATCTACCTTCATAAATGGAAAGGCAACATTTGAAGGGGTAACAATCACTTTAATTGAGCACATGTATCATTCTTTTAACCAAGTACATAAATCATTCCATTAGTTCAGGGAGTAAGTACCCTGAATTTCAAAGAAAATAGAGAGAAATCAAAAGATTAATAGATGTGGCTTTCTCTGTCTGAATTCAACACAATTGGGGTCCAATTGACTGATCATAGTTACTAGAGAGGGAAGCAGGATATCTGAGTTCTCAAAACTGAGAGACTCCTTAGTGACTTCCCAGAGTCCTCATCTGGCACTCCAACCTTCTTGCAAAAACTAAGCCCCAAAGTAAAACCTCAACTCAGAGTATTTGTACCTTTTTTAGGTATACATTTTTTTGTCAGAGAGCAACAAAATCTTTTGACCCAGTACCTCAATAGAAAGAACACCCAGTATTGGGTTGGAAATATCTTTCATTGTATTAAAATAATTAACAATACAAATACATACATTGTTTCTAGTTTCCGACACTCTTGTTTCTGTATTTTACTCCTTGTAAAGACTCTTGATTGATAGACAAAATTCAATCATAGGCTCTTGATTATACTAAAAATTAAACAGCAAAAGATCCTATTTTGATTGCTATCAAAAGTATGTATATTATTCACATCTTAAGCCAAATCCAATGAGAATAAGGTTTATTCATTGCTTCTGACTTCCCACTTCTTCCCCTCCATTGTAAAATCCTTTTCTTGCCTCTTTTATATGAGTCAATTTACACCATCCTATCTTTCCCTTTAGACTTCTCCAAATATATTCATCTTTGTAATAGTAATTTAAATGAGCTTTCCAATTCATAAATAGGCCCATGTGACCTGTTGAGTTACATGGAAGGCTGAGTCACATGAAATTGTGCTGGGAGGGACTTGATGAACAAGTGGAACAGAAAGGGGTAGAGCAGGAAAGTTGGAAAATGAAGAGGCACAAAAGGAGCGGAGCTGACAGCAAATTAGTCAGAATAGTTGGAAGTGAGGGGAAGAAAGAAGGCAGGCAGCTGGCTAGTATGAGTGGGAGAGCTTGTGATTTTGTTTAAGGGAGCCTGTTTGTAATTTATTTAATAGAACTGGTTTGTAGGAAGTCTAACAGAGGGAAGGTTTGGGGATGGTGTTCCTTATCCATTTTTATTGTGTATAGATTTTGTTGTTACTATGATTGATTTGACTTCCTGGTGTTGGGATTTGGCTTTCTGGTGTCTGAATAAATGCTTTGGGTCTGTCTTCCATGTGGAGAGTTTCTTGTATTTTACAATTCAGAATTACACTGACATATTCATGGCTTCTGTAGACACTGGGAATATCGTGTTGCCACTATACTCTCTCACCCCTTAATTTTATTTTTAAGATACTATCCCTTCATATTTATGGCTCCCTGTGCCCTCCATCTATGTATCTATTTCCTCTAACTACCTTAATACTGAGAAAGGTCTCATAAGATACAGATATCATATTTTCATGTAGAAATGTAAACAGTTTCACTTTAATAAGACTCTTATGATTTCTCTTTCCTGTTTACCTGTTTGTGTTTCTCTTGATTCTTGTATTTGAAAGTCAAGTCTTCTATTCAATTCTGGGATTTTCATTAACAGTGCTTCAAAGTCCTTATTTCATCAACTGCCCTTTTCCCCCCTGAAACATTATATTCAGTTCTGCTGGGTAAGTGACTTTGATTTTGATCCTACCTCCTTTGACCTCTGGAATATTATATTCCAAGCTCTCTCATCATTTAATGTAAAAACTGTTAGATCTTGTGTTTTTCTGATTGTTTTTCCATAAAATTCAAATTATTTCTTTCTGGATGCTTCCAATATTTTCTCTTTGACATGTGAACTCTGTAACTCAGCTACAATATTCCTAGGAGTTTTCCTCTGGGGATATCTTTCAGGAGGCAGTCAGTGGATTGTTTCAATATCTACTTTACCTTTAATTATAGAATATCAGGGCAGTTTTCCTTGATAATTTCTTGAAAACTGATGTCTAGGTTTTTTGTTTGTTTGTTTGTTTTTTGGTTTTTTTTTTATCTTTGTGTTTCAGGTAGTACAACAATTTTTAAATTGTCTCTCCTGGATCTGTTATTCAGGTCAGTTGTTTTTACAATGAGATATTTCACAGTCTTCTATTTTTCAGTTTTTTGATTCTATTTTATATTTTCTTGATTTCTTATAATGCTATTAGTTTCCATCTGTTTTATTCCAATTTTTAAGGAATTATTTTCTTCAGTGACCTTTTGGACTTTCTTTTCCATTTGGCCAGTTCTACTTCTAAAGGCATCCTTCTCATTGAATTGTTTGACCTCTTTTACAATTTGGTTTGTTGTTTAAGTTGTTTTTTTCTTCAATGGGACAGCTAGTTGGTGCAGTGGATAGAGCACCAGTGCAAGAGTCCAGGAGCACCTGAGTTCAAATCTCACTTCAGACACTTGACACTCACTAGCTGTGTGATATTGTGTAAGGCACTTAACCACAATTACCTCATCCTGGGTCATCTCCAGTCATCCTGATGAATATCTGGTCACTGGATTCAGATGGCTCTGGAGGAGAAGTGAGACTGGTGACCTGCATGGCTCTATCTTACTCAAAACAGAGTAAACTACAAGTCACAGTATTATTTCTTTAATGGCATAGTCTTCAGCAATGAAGGATGAAACACACACACATTTTCTTCAGCATTTTTTGGGTCTCTTTTAGTAAGCAGTTGACTCTTTTAATAATTTTATTGCATCACTCTCATTTCTCTTCCCATTTTTTCCTCTGCTTCTCTTACTTGATCTTCAAAATCCTTTTTAAGCTCTTCAGTGTCTGGGTGCTTTAGATGTAGGAGCTTTGACTTTGTTTTCTTCTTCTAGTTGTATGTTTTGATCTTCTTTGTCACTAAAGTGAGATTCTATAGTCTGGTATTTTTTCCCTCATGTTCACTACTTTTCCAAGCCAATTACTTGACTTTTGAGATCTATCAAGGTAGTTCTCTGCTTCCAGTGCAGGTAGGGGGTATACTGTCAGTTGCTCAATCCTCCCACAATATGTTGCCCCAGAGTTCCTGAAATAGTTACTACCTCTGCTGCTGCCGCCACCACAGGCTTCTCTGTCCTCTCTGCCTCCCTGGGGCTGGGGTCATACTGTACTACTGTCTCACTCAGGTTAACATGCTTTTTCCACTGTCCTTCCAAGTTAGACTTAGCACTTTGGGTTTGAGAAGTATAGAAACTGCCACAGCTGCCAGTGATTCAGTCCTCTGTGTTCTGCTCAGGCTGTCTCTCTGCTAGTGTGGCTACACTCCACTCCCAATTAACATTGTAGATACTTCCTTTCAACCTTTCAGGATGTCTTGGGCTGGAGATTTGCTTCACTTCATCATTCTGTGTGTTATGTAGCTCCAGAATTCGTTTAGAGTTGTTTTTTACAGGTATTTGACAAGGTTTGTGAAATACTTCAGGCAAGTCTCTAGTTTTACTCTGCCATTTTACCTCTGCCCTGACCAGGTGGGGATTTTCTGAATTTTCTCAGGGCTTCCTTGAAATATGTGAATGGGTGGCCAATAAAGGAAGCCTGCCTGCATTGGGCTACTCTAAAATATATGGTGGTTCTCACAGCTGGAGTCTTCCAATTCCCCAGGCTATGCTAAGGAATATAGGGAGGGTCTAGGTGTTGAAGTTTGCCTGCTCCATCAAATTGGGGCTTGAGATCACCTGCTGGTTTGCCGAAATGAGGTTTGCTACTGGTTTGCTGGGATGCTTCATTCCCTGAACACAGTCCCTTTCTACCTGATTGAAAAGAACTTTTCTTTCCAATTCTCTAAATCTCATGGTCTAAAAGACAACTCCAACACCATCTTTCTGCTGATTTTGCAATTTGGTCATTTTTTGGAGATGAATATGGGAAAATTATAACTATTTACTGGTTACTCTGCCATCTTGGCTTCTGGAAATTTATGATTAAATTTTAAGCAACATTTCACTTGGGGAATTTGATTTCCTTTGAAAGGTAATAGCCTATCAGTTTTCAATGTGAAAGTATTTTAAGAATTTTCCAAGAGTATCAAAAGGAAAAGAAATTTTAAATACTTTCACTAGAAACTACAACTTAAACAGCTGGTATATGAAAGGTATACCAGATGGAGAATAATCCTAAGAAGCACTAAAACCTATGGTTAAATCCTTTATCTAAACTTACTTGCCATGTGACCATAGAAAAAAATGCTTAACTTTTCAGATTCCCTAGATAGTTCTTGTAAGAGAATATTTTCAGAACATTTTGGGGAAAACTAGGGCTGGTCAACCTATATTCTCCTAGTTCTGCTAAATTTCTGGAATTTGGCATCATACTAAAATGCCAGTACCCCCTTTTCTTTCCCTTCATGTCTCCTTTTCATCTCCCTTTTATGTGTTATATCTTCCATTAGAATACAAGCTGCTGGAAGGCAGGGACCATCATTTTAGTGCATATATTCCTATGGCTTAGTGTAGTATCTGATACAAACTGAGCAAAGAATAATTTCTAATTGATTGTCCCATGATTTAAAGTAAAGGTCATTCAAGGGGCAATAAAGGAAGTGTGTTATATGTGTCATAAAGCACATATAATTTTCAAAAAGAATTTTTTTTTAAAAAGTGATTTAAATGATGCTATCAGAGTAACATTCCCCACCTGAAATAGAATATGTACCAGTTAAAAGGGATGAATGGTAATTAATACATGACTTCTATGCTGCATTGGCACTAATTCAATCAATTAGGAAGTATTTGCTAAATACTACATGCCAAACACTGTCTTAAGAAATGGACATATTGTCACAAATCCAAAATGATTAAAAAGGAGCAACAATTTTTACTTTCAAAGGCATTATATTTTAATATTAAAGTTGAAGCTATACATAAGAATATATAAAAATTTGTAGTATACATTCAAGAGAGAAGGGGAGTTTACTAACATTTGAAGAAATCATGGCAAGATTCATACAGCAGGTGTTCATTGAGTTTCTTCTTGAAAAAAATACAGCAATTCAAAGACAGAGAATGAGAAAGAGAGTGGGGGGGAGCAAGAGAGATATAGGGAGGGATTCCATTCAAGGCATGAGAGTTAGCTGCATGTGAAGTTGGAATCTTGGAAAAAAGTCATTTTGGCCAGATGACAAATGTGGGAAAGAGAATAGGATATAAAGAAGCTGGGAAGATAAGTTAGGGTTAAATTGTGAAGTATTTAAAAAAAAATGTATTTATTGGTTCTAATAGCTATAGGCATTAATTAAGTTGATGAACAGTATTATAAAATTGTTGCTCCAGGAAATTACTTTGGCATATGTGTGGAGAAGAGAAAATTGAGATAGAAAAACCACTTGGAAAGATGTTGTAGGAATATAAGTAACAACTTCTTTGAAAAGAAAGGAACAGATGGAAATGAGATCAGAGGGGTTGAGATTGGCAAGGAGGACTATATTATTATGAATGAATGTGTAAAGAAGGTGGTGGAAGTCATGTCAAGTAATACTGAGGATAAGATATTGGGAGGAGAAAGAATTCAAAAATTAGTGATCTAAATTTTCTCAGAAGATGATAAATACATTCCTCAGCAGAGAAAGTGGGTAAATTAGGAGGTATGGGAAGTTTTATCAAAAAAAGAGAACATTTAGAATAACGTCTGCAGGGAGTAAAATAGAGAAACTCTTGAGAATATATGAAATGATTGACTTATAGGAGCAAGAGCCCACTCAATGTCTAGAATCTACATGAATTAAGCCATTTGTAGATAACTTATTGGAAGATGTGACCAAAAATGAATGATGAGTTATGGATAGGTTATTGACCTTTGTAGTTAGTATCTCAAAGTATTGACATATAATGAAGGGTTTATGAACTTCTGTGGTTTTGGCTCTTTACTGCATGGTTAGAATTAAAAATGAGAAATATGTATTTGAATATCTAGGCTCAGATGTGTAATTTACCTTATTTTACAGGACCTTTATCCCTGCATTGGAAATTTTATAAATCAATCTGGCCATTTTTAAAATAAGCTGTATAACAGATAATTTCAACTTTTTTCTATTTTCATGTACCACAATAACACTGAATTGCCTGAAACCCTAATTAAAGCTCTTAGGTTTTCATGTGTATAGGGGAAAAAGATATAGTAGACAAATTGACAGAATTGGTGGAATAAATAAAGTACAGAAAAAACGTGTTCTTAAACTATTTCATGGTCATGCAAATCTGGAAATAAATCATGAGTCATTCTGATGGACTAATTTATTTTTTTTTACATTTGATTACAAGACAATAAATGAATGAATGAGCAAATGAATCAATTAATAAATGAAATGCATTTATTAGGGAGTCATATTGGGGAAAACCATTATACTAGGACCTATGGATACAAATTCAAAAGCAAAATTGATCTCTCCCCTGAAGGACTTTACACTCTGATTGGAGAAGGCACTCATGAAAATTCTTTGTGGCTATGGATAGGTATCACAACTTGGAATATTATAGGAATGCTGAGTACAAAATAAAGGGAAATTTTGATAAACACATTCAAGTAGTAGTGTCAATGTTGAATTGATAATGATTCTAGGTGATTACTAAGACAGGGAATAAAATTAGACATAACTGTAGCTAGCCACACATGAAATATTGTACTATTTGCTGACCTTGCTAATTAGATCATTGGGGTCCTAAGGCAGAAATTCAGAACTCTTGAGATCATGGAGTCTGACCAAAGGCTGCTGGGAAGGAAATGCTCAATGAATAAAGTAGGAAGCTAAAATTCTACTCCTTGTATTGGCCCCCAGCCCAAATTGATTGTTCTTCCAATGTCTGTGTGCTTTTGTGCTATTTCAAACACTATGAAGTCTTGTGTTCTGTCCAAATGCATTAATTCCACTAATATGATGTGAAGCCCTTGGCTCTACCACAATTTTTTTTCACCCTGTCCTTTACCAATTGGCAGCCTTGGTTATGTTCAAATACCCAGTTGTACTGATTATAAATAATCTGCTCCATTCCATATATCACTCTGTTAGAAAACTTTCCAAAAGTGCAATGTCACATTAGTTACTGATTAAATAGAAGTAGAATAATGTTTCCAATAAAAATGAAATTGTTTCTTTTAACTTTAAGAGCTTTATAACTTTCAATTACATCAAATACATTAGTAAAAGCTATTCTTTTAAAAAGTGTTATGCTTTCTATGCTGCATGATATGAAGCATAATTGTTTTGCGAGTAGTACAAATCTATAATTTTGATTCTTGTTTTCTTTTATATTGAACATTATATTCCCTTGCAATTTCTTGAAGATGCATTTACATTAACATTTCATTTATCTATACTGGAAGATTCAATATGAATATACTAAATAACTGCTAATGTCAGCTATTTCTTCTAAATTAAAAGGTTCAAATTTCCTTTATTATCAAGGGAATATTATTAATGTGCCTCAATATAAATAACATTCACATACATATCAAAATGAATTCCATAAATGTCTTGTTAATGTTTGCTTTTGTGGGAAGGAACAAGGTTCCTTCAACATAAAGTAGTTCTCATCTGAATCCGACTTACAAATTAGATCTTGTTTATAAGATTATACAGAGATAAAAAGCAAATGCCTAATAGAAGGGAGCAGTGATAAGATCTCTTAAAAATAAAATTAAAGATGGTAGTGACTGCTGAAAATAAATGATCCCTCTGGAGAGAAAAAAGATAGTCAATCAAAGGCTATAAAGCCTAATATACTGGCATCATACTCTGAATTTTCCATGGACATGTAAGAGAGACAGAATATTTGATTAATACAAGAGCAAAATAAAATATATCTTATGTTTGTCTTTCTAAATTTATGAATGAAAAGTGGACTCCTTATTTATGGTGTTTAGGGGAATCAAATAAAAGTAGTGAATCATGAAAGAATTGGTAGGCGAAGGGACTAATACCTCTAGGAGAAGAAAATAATCTAAGATTTTCAGTGAATTTTTTTAAAGTGCTAATTTTATATATCATATCTTGATTATATTAAGAAGTGATTCATAACAATCATGATTAAAAGTCAAGTGCCAAACCATATTTATCATATTTTTCTTTAATAGCTTACTTTTTGAGATGTTCTCATGGTGGTAAATAGGAACAGAATAACCCAACTGCATCATTTAGAGATGATGATAAAACTTCATGTGACTGAGAAAACATTAAGAATACAAGAAAAGGTACATTGAGTATATTTCACCAGCTCCAAAGTTCCCTTATGAATGTGTCTACCTAGATAAATCTTGTCCTGCGAGCTTAGTTCATGGAAACCTTCCAGTAGAAATATAAGGGAAAAATCAAGGAAGACTATACCTTGTATCTGGGTGTCCATTTGAAGGTGATGCAAGTGCAAACCCCTAATGCCTGAAACCATTTTACTCTATTCCCGAATTGGAAGTTTCAACTTTCAGTTTTAGAGAACAACTTTAAAGGCTACATTCTAGTTTAGACCATCACTCTTGAAGTTCATGAATATGGCACTCAATATTCAGAGGAATCAGTTAGAGAATCTCAGAAAATACAAATCTGGAATAAAACAGTCCCATCATTCCTTTCAGATACACTCAATGGCTGACCCTAGCACAAAGATCCATGTCAGTAGGCAAGGCCATAAAAATGATTAACAAAGTTAAATATTGACAATAAATGAATGTTTTATAATAAGGTATGCAAAACCCCCCACAAAATAAAAAGGCAAGAATACCTCTAGAAGTAAATATAAAGAAGCCAACAACAACTATTCTTAAAGGACTACTAGAATTCTAGGGGAAATAGTTAGAAGGCAAATAAATTAATAGAAAAGTTATAAAATGATATCAGTATAAAAAGACTTCTTGAAAGCTATATTATGTGGGTCAAACAAAAATCATTAAGTCCATGAGACAATGAGAAAATTTAAAATCCAATACAGAAACTAGCAAAAGAGTTATCACCTAATAAAAATATCTACTTTTTTAAACAGATCATTTAGTGATCATTTAAGAATCTCTGGGTTAGCTTTAACTCCCCCGCAAAAATGTTTAAACATATTTACAGAACATGATGAATGAAACTGCCTACACTGTAATAATCATAGTATAAAATGAACCCACCCGTTGCCGTCCAGGAACATAAAAAAAAAAAAAAAGATTCAAATATTCATGAACAAGTTTTATTCCCCAGAAGATAAATTATCAAAGAATATAAACAGGACATAATCAAAGAAGAGAATCAAACTAAAACAATCCTATGGAATAAAAATCAAAATCGACAATTAGAGAAATTGAAGCAAATCAAACCTGATGTTTTTATCACAACATATTACCAGAGATAATAAAGAAAAAGAAAAATGACAATTGTAGTGCATGGAAATTGGCATAGGAAAGAAATTGAAACAGAGGAGAGAAAAAGAGACAGAGACAAAGAGTGGAAAGGGTGATGGATGGAAGGAAAAAAGGATGGAAGGAAAGAAGAAAAGAAGGAAAGGAAAGAGGGAGGGAGGGAGAGAAACAGAGGAAATGAGGAAAAAGAGGAAGACAGAAATGGAATAGAAGAATCTATTTTTTCCACTTGAACCTGATGATTCATTAATTATATTTTCCATTTTTAGATGAAAAGAATGTCATTAAGAACGACATAGTAACTGACTAGAAATTCTATTCTTTAAATTTTAGAGTATAGATAAATAAATGGCTTTTTCCCTTACAAAATATTCAAGCTTAGGCAGGGAAAAAATTGGTTAGCACAAGAAAAAATTTCTCCATGGGTTAAATGACACTCTGAGTAGGAATCATTTCTTACAGATACTTATAGAAAACATTGACTTCACAGTTGTTGAAATATTTGCTTTCTGACCATTTTCTTCTATATTGGGGAAGATAAGAATTTTCTAATCTTCTAGTTTGTCTTTATCTTTAAGTATATGAGCCATAGTGCACCATATCTTCTGATTAAATTTACAGAAGAACATCAATAAAACAAAACAAAAACATAATTTGAAGATAGCACTGTACATTTACACATAAAATGAAAGCTTTCCCTGGTAATACCATTATTCATGTCAAGAAAATGAAAATAGAATCTATGCTGTCTTTGTCATTACAATCGTTTTTGTTTCCCGACAACTGAAATCATACAAATCTACCCGCTGAAATAAAATTTATGCTAACTCTCAGAAACCAAATTTATAGAATGTGTGGCACAATGCCTATCTTAAATGACTAATTAAAAAAAAAGACATTGAAACCTTG
This sequence comes from Bettongia penicillata ogilbyi, assembly GCA_023548195.1. Classification (NCBI taxonomy): domain Eukaryota; kingdom Metazoa; phylum Chordata; class Mammalia; order Diprotodontia; family Potoroidae; genus Bettongia; species Bettongia penicillata. The sequence continues at coordinate 110,113 of JAJHZJ010000618.1, forward strand.
TTTATTGGCCATTCTTATTTTGATTGTCTATAAACAAAGGAAGATATTTATGTAATTATGCATATGTATCTATGTAACTTCTTTAATGACTTTTTCTATAATTGTTTAAGTATTCTATTTTTTAAAGGCCTGACTTGATGTGAAGTTCATTATCTGATAAGTATATCTGTGTATATGCGTATGTGAGTTTATGACGTGGAAATTCCGAGTCATTATTTGTCATTATCTTTCATATAAGGATAAAACTCAAACAATCTAAGTAAATAGTTAATAGTCCAATAAACTTATTTCTCAGTGTGATATGTGTGCATACGCACATACAAACAGATATATACACACATATACACATACCTGTATCTATGTATATGTATATTTACACACATGCATGTATATATGTATATGTATATACATCTATATGTGATTTTATATATATATATGTATGTATGTATCAAGGTCTAGCACATCATTAAGTTTCTAATCAAATCATCTTTCAAATATCTCTAGTGTATGGTTGGTTGGTTGGTTGGTTGATTGGTTGGTTGGTGTCCTTCATCTTCAAAGAGGACCAAAATGAAATCACTATTGTAAAATAAAATTTCAGTGTGTTCAATTGTGGCTGATCAGACCAAGAGGAGCTTAGAATGCTCTACCATAGGTTGGTAACAGATAGTCCATGTGAATATTTGGGATAAATATCCCAAATTTGTTCATTCTGCATTTACTTTGCGCTGTCTCAGTTCTGCTTTGTTTAAAGAGCACAGCACTTTTCCTTATGTGAGTACGACATGTATGCTGAGTGGTTCTGTGCCAGTGTTTTCCATGTTGCACAATCAAATCCAAAGTACTTAAGAGATACCTTGAGAGGGTCCTTGTATCATTTCTTCTAGTCAACATGTGATCTCCTGCCCCATGCAAGTTCTCCATAATCTAATCTTTTTGGTAAGCATACATTTGACATTCGAACGACGAGGCCAGCCCATCAGAGGTGTACTCTCTGAAGCACAGTTTGAATACTTGGCAGTTCAGCTTGCACAAGGACTTCAGTGTCTTAGTACCTTATCCTTCTGGGTGATCCTCAGAATCTTCCAAAGATAGTTGAAATGGAAGCAATTCAGTTTCCTGGAATGGTGCTGGTAGACTGTCCATGTTTCATAGGCATACCCAAAAGAGGTCAGCACAAAGGTCTCTAGACTTTCGATTTGGTAGTCGTTCTAGTACCTCTTCTCCCCCAAACTTTTCTTCGGGGCCTCCCAAACACTGACTATCTCTGGCAATACGTGTGTCAACCTCACTGTCAATGTGTCCATCCCTGGAAAGCATACTATTAAGGTAAATGAACTTATCCACAGCATTCAGAACTTCTCCATTGGTTGCAACTGATGGTTCCACGTACGGACAGTGAGGTTGTGTCTGATGGAGCACTGTGTTTTTCTGGTGTTAATTATTAGGCCAAAATTAGCACAGGCAGTGGAGAATTGATTCATATTTTGTTGCATCTCAGCTTCAGAGGCTGTATTGGGTGCACAGTCATTTGCAAACAGAAAATCATGCACCAACACTCCCTCCACTTTGGTCTTGACTTGTAGCCTTTTCAAATTGAAGAACTTACAATCAGTACAGTAGTTGACCTTGCTGCTGTGTTCATCTTCATTGAAAGAATTTCTGAAAGAATTCATAACATGGCTGAAAACATCAGGCTAAAAAGCATGGGAGCAAGCACACAGCCGTGTTTCACGCCATTGGTGACTGAGAAGGCATGAAAGATTTTCCCACTATCCAGAGCTCCAGTAAACATGTCTTCATGAAATTGGCATACAATATTGATGAACTTCTTCAGGCAATCAAATTTTGACATAATTTCCCATTTGACTAACAGTGTCAAATGCCTTGGTCGGTTCTACAAACATTGTGTATAGACCCCCATTCTGCTCTTGGCATTTCTCCTGGAGTTGTCGAACAGCAAACAGTGTATCAAATGTTCCTCGACCTTTTCTGAAGCCACACTGGCTCTCAAGTATATGCCCATCTTCCAGGTGAAGGATCAGCCTATTAAGGAGGAATCTAGCAGGAATTTTGCCAACAATGACTAAGAGAGAGATCCCCCTGTGATTATCACAGGACAATTTATTACCTTTATCATTATAGAGATGGACAATGGAAGCATCCTTGAACTCCTGGGGGATAACCTCTTCTTGCCATATAACATGGAAAATTTCAGTCAGCTTTTATATGAGCAATGGTAACCCTACCTTGTAAATCTCAGATGGAATTGAATAAGCACTAGGTGCTTTTCCACATGAAAGGAGCCTAATGGCCCC